>BJCN01156204.1:0-12982 GCA_018326445.1 Flaveria brownii
CCAAACCCTAAACCCTAAACCCTAAACCCTAAACCCTAAACCCTAAACCCTAAACCCTAAACCCTAAACCCTAAACCCTAAACCCTAAACCCTAAACCCTAAACCCTAAACCCTAAACCCTAAACCCTAAACCCTAAGGAATTTCATTTTCTCGTTTTTTTAGTGTGTGAAAGTTAAGGTGCGATTTTTTGTGCTCTGGGCGATTTTTGCGCTCCGGGCGATTTTTCTTCCCGCGTTTCTTTCTTGCGTTTCTGGTCACTTGTTTCGATCTCCTGCAATCATTACTGACTCTAGATCATGTCTAGATCGAATGGGCGCTCGGGGAGGAATGGTTTGATGGGCGATTTAATGGAGAAACCACCGGATCCAGGCAGAACCCGCTCTGCGATGAGGCGGGGGGAAAATAAAAGTGATGCTCGTGTCCCACTAATGGAAATTAGCAATCAACAACCAAAATCTGATGAATTGAAGTGCTGTAATCTGAATATGAATGCTGCTGAGGTTGTACAAGATTCATTAGAGTCGATTGAAGCAGTTTCTGAAGGTAACTCTGGTCATCTTCTTAAACCTTCTATCACTATCAATGTTCGTCAACCTGGGGATGTTAAATCTAATCAATTACAAGTAATGGGGGCTGAAAATATAGATCAAAATGTTGTAAACAATGAGAGGGGTATGAATGATCTTACTGAGCATAAGCAAACTGATTCTAGTAAAGGGAATGAACAAGAATGGGGTGAGGTTTTTGTGGATTCTGAACAACTTGAAGCTGCCATGCTTGCTTTCATTAATGGTACTTGCACTGATCCGGATTTTGTCTCTCAAATGAATAGTTATGTTGCATTTCACATTCTAAATCCGAGGTTTGAAGAGAAATATGGTAAATTGTTAAAATCTAGACCTGAGCAACCTTGTTTTGCTGACAATGATAGTAATAAAAACAAAGTGAAGAGGAATAATTTGAAGAAGGGGGTTGGAAAAACCAATGGGAATACTAAGATTTACTTGGGAAACAAAAGAAAGTCTTCTCAGGAGAATGTTGGAGATGTTGGTGAACAAAATGCTGCTGTTGATAAGAATGAAGATCCTGAACAGGACTCTGGGAAGAAGATTAAACCTTCTATAATTAGCCCAAATGATGAGCAAATTGAAAATCTGAACACAGTTATGTCTGGACTTAAGGAGAAAGGAGTTGACATGGCTGAGGTGAACTTGATCAAGCTAAAGGCAAACTTTAATGATACAACCCCCCTGCCTGTGATATTTTCTGAATTTAAAGTTGGTAAAGAACATGATCAGTGTAAAGTTTCTGCTGCTCATGTAGTAGAGGATATGAAGATCAGTAAAGATACCAGCATTAAAGAAGTAAAAGAAAAAATTGATGAAGCTAAACAGGAGCATAGAAGGAAGCTTATTAAAACTAAAGTGCAAAACAAGAATATATTCTCCTCTTCAAATCATAAAGTTTGGGAATCCATGTCAGCTATAAAGAACATGAGCTTTACAGCTAATAAAGATGGAGTGAAACTGGATGTCCAAATGGAAGATGGGAGCAACAAGAAGGAGATACCCACTCAAAAGTTCACTTATGCAGGGGCAGTCTTAGGTCAGCAGCAAAAAGAAAGAATTGATATTTCAGATCAGATTGAATTCTGCCCCCCAGTGGTGTTAGATAATGGTGAAAGAGTAGCAATGATACAACCAATCTTTATTGAGAATGCAAAAAAGGTGTTTAGAACTCAACTGTATGGATACTTTGTGGGAATGGATCTTTCATTGCAATTTGTGAGGTACAACTTGTATAAAATGTGGAAGAAATTTAGTATTACTGACATTTCAACAAATGGGAATGGAGTATTCTTTTTCAAATTCAAGGATGAAGATGGATTAAATGCTGTTCTGAAGTCAGGTCCATGGGTTGTGGATGGTGTGCCTCTTTGTATCAAGAAATGGCAAGTGGGAATTAACTTGAGTAAAACAGAGCCTAGTTGTATTCCTGTGTGGACCACTCTTAAAAATTTGCCTCTAGAGCTATGGAATACAAAATGTATTTGCCAAATAGCTAGCTGTATAGGAAAACCTCTGGTGTTTGACAATGTTACTGCTGATAGGTGTTCTCAACAACAAGGTATTGCTGGGTTTGCTAGAGTTTTAATTGAAGTTCAAGCTAAAGACAATTTGCCGGAGAAAGTAAAAGCCATATATCCTAATGATGATGTTTTTTCTGGGGCAAGTGTGGACATTAAGGTGGAGTATCAGCAACATCCACCAAAATGTAAACACTGCTTGGTTTTTGGCCATAGTTTTGGGAGCTGTAAAGTTAGACCCATTATTGATGCAAAGACAGAGGGGACAAACAAAGTTGATGGTGTTGATACTACAAAAAGGGAGAATAATATTGACAATGAGATTGACACAGATGATGATGGCTTCCAACAAGTTAGAAGGATTCATAAAACATGCAAACCACACAATATAGGTAATATGAAATCTTGTGGCAGTCCAATTAAAAATAGAAGTGAATGGGTGAATGGAAATGTGAAGCAATATGGTAATAAAGGAAGGGATACTCAGAATAAAGGGAATGGAAAAGCTCCTAAAGAAGTTGAAATTAAAGCTGATGATTTGAAGGGCTATAATGGAAAAAGATTTGCTAAAGCTAGTACCTCCAATATGCATCTCAAAAAGCAAGATGCCCATACTCAGAAGGGATATAAGGCAGGGAATACTCAGGTGTATAAAGAAAAGAATAAAGATGATATGAATAAAGTAAAGAATGAAAGAGAAGGAATTCTAAAAGTCAAGAATCAGTTTGATGTCCTGAATGATGTTGCTGATACAGAGATGGATACAGAAATGGGGAAAGCAGATCAGAATGAAGCCACTGAGAAAGGGATAAAAGACAATGTGCAACAAAGCATAAAGAGTGAAAAGATGGACAGAAATGAGGTGAAAGAGAACAAAGATTGTGCTACCACTTCTCATAAAGACAAAGGAAAAAGTAAAGTGGAAAAACAAGATCAGAAGCAAGTTGAAAGGAAAGAATTTGATTCATCCCAAAAATTTGCTTTTTTAAATGATGGAGTAGGTATCAAAGGAATGGATGTGAGAAAAGTCATGAATATTCTGTTTAAGAAACAGGCTGGATTCTCTAAAACTCAAGAAGAAGAAATGTTCAAAATGGTTGAAGAACAATGTGCTCCGGATATAGATTATATTGCTACATGGCCTGCATCTCAAAGAAGATACTTCTTACATCTATGTAATCTAACAAACTTTCATGAAGGTAGGAAAATTGTTACTAAATATGAAGAGAAGTTGGAAGAGGAAGAAGAAGTTGAATCTGATTGTGGAGATGAAGGCCAATCTATGAAAGCAGAATATGATGATGATCATAGTATGATGACAGACAATGAAGGTTCCAATCAAAAGACCTGTGAATTGGGTTCTTTTGGATCTAATTTTGATGTTAACCAATGATTAGTCTTCTCTCCTGGAATGTAAGGGGCCTTATGAGCAGGGACCATCAGGATCAGGTGAGAAATTTAATGGGGAGCAACTCTATCAATATTTGTTGTCTGATGGAAACTCATGTCAAAGCCTCTAATCTTAAAAAGGTTTGTGATAGAACCTTTGGAAGATGGGAATGGATTTCTAATAGTGCCCATTGCAGCAATTGGGTGAGAATAGTTCTGGGATGGGATGCTAATATGGTGGATCTTATGGTCATAAACTGCACTGATCAAATTATTAATTGCTATATTCAATCAAAAGATGGGAAAGATCAGCTTTATTGTTCCTTTGTTTATGGCCATGTTAGAGCTACTAAAAGAAAATCTTTATGGGAAGACATGAAGCAATTCAGGGGGTCTTTTAATTTTGAGGCTTGGCTTGTTTTGGGTGACTTCAACTCTGTCATGTCCCCAGCTGAATGTTCTATGGGCTCCTCTGTGGTCACTCCCTCAATGAGTGATTTCAGGGAATGTTGTACTGAATGTTGTATAGAAGATCTCCCAAGTGCTGGTCTTAAATTTACTTGGAACAAATCCCCAGGCAAAGTTGATGGAGTTATGAAAAAGTTGGATAGAGCCATGAGCAATTCTGCTTTTATGAGCAAATTTCCTGATGTGCAAACAAAATTTCTTCCCTTCTCCACTTCAGACCACTCTCCTATCATCATATCTGTTGCAAAAAATAAGTACTGGAAGCCAAAATCATTCAGGTTTATGAACATTTTAACTAAGAAAGTGGAGTTTATTCCACTTGTTGGGAGTATATGGAATTCAAAGATCAAAGGATGCCACATGTTTTCTGTTGTATCTAAACTGAAAAAGCTTAAAAAACCATTAAGGAATATGGGGAAAGAGTTGGGTAATCTTGGAAAAAGAGTCAAAATGCTCAAAGATGAATTGGAGAAGATACAAGCTGAGGTAGAGATAGATCCTCTTAATAAAGATCTCCGGGAAGAAGAGTTGGTGTATGTCAATGCTGTTAAGGAGGCAGTTGCAGATGAGGAAGAACATTTAAAGCAACAAGCTAAGATTGAGTGGCTGGCTGCTGGTGATCAGAATACAAAGTATTTTCATCAAGTTCTTCAAGGGAAACAAAGAAGGAATAGAATTAACACGGTTTGTTATCATAATGGGCAATTTTTTGAAGGTATGGATGTTGGTGAGGCTTTTGTTAACCATTTTAGTGAATTCTTGGGAAAAAAGGATATGATGGAACCAATGCAGGACCCTAATTCCCTTTTCTCTAAGACCCTCCCCAGAAATGTGGCTGATTCTATGGTTAGGAAGATCACTAGTCAGGAGATCAAAGAGGCTATGTTTGACATCAATGATGAGAAAGCTCCAGGGCCAGATGGATACACTGCAAAATTATTTAAAGCTGCTTGGGAGATTGTGGGTGATGAAATCTGTTTGGCTATTAAAGAATTCTTTGAAAATGGAAAGCTGCTAAAGGAGATCAATGCTACTATCATCTCTCTTGTCCCTAAGAGTGCTAATCCAAGTTCAGTGGTGGATTACAGACCTATTGCTTGTTGTAATGTTTTGTATAAATGTATTACAAAGATTATTTGTAATAGGATGAAGTGCCATCTAGATGCTATTGTCAGTAAGAACCAATCTGCCTTTATCCCTGGTAGACAAATCACTGATAATGTGCTGCTTACCCAGGAACTAATGAAACAGTACCACATGAATAGAGGGGAAGCAAAAGTAGCCTTGAAGATTGATCTGCAAAAAGCTTATGATACAGTTAATCATGATTTCTTAGAGCAGTGTTTGAAACAGTTTGGGTTCCATCCATGTATGATAGCCTGGATTATGACATGTATCAGATCAGCCTGCTACTCTATCAATGTTAATGGGGAATGCAGGGGTTTCTTTAAAGGGGAGAGAGGTCTAAGACAGGGGGATCCTATGTCCCCTTACTTATTCACATTGGTTATGGAGGTGCTTACCCTTATGTTAAACAGAAGAATTGCTAAGGAGGATGGCTTTAGGTATCATTGGAAGTGCAAAGATCTTCAAATTACCAATTTATGCTTTGCTGATGATTTGTTAGTCTTCTCTCATGCTGATTCATGCTCTATCAAAGTTATAAAAGAAGCCCTTGAAGAGTTTAGCAAAGTTTCTGGTCTTGTTCCAAATCTTATGAAAAGCACTGTTTATTTTGGGCATGTTACGCCTAGAATGAAAGAATTGATTCTTGCCCAGCTTCCATTTAAAGAGGGAAAGTTGCCTGTGAAATACTTGGGAATTCCTCTCCTCTCTAAAAGATTGTATTCTAAAGATTGCCAAGTTCTTATAGATAAAGTTAAAAAACGTGTTTATGATTGGAAGAACAAAGCTCTTTCATTTGCTGGTAGACTCCAACTTATTAAATCTGTTTTGTCTTCTCTTCATCTATATTGGGCATCAGTCTTTCTCCTTCCTTTGAATGTGATTGAAGACATTGAAAGACTTATGAATAAGTTTCTTTGGGCTCATAATGACTCTGTTAAGGGCAAGGTGAGGGTGAGTTGGCAGGAAGTTTGTCTCCCTAAGTGTCAAGGTGGTTTAGGGATAAAATCTTTAAGGACCAAAAATCTGGCCCTAATCTCCAAGCTCATTTGGAATCTGATTAATGGTCATAAAAACATATGGACTGAATGGATTTCTCTGTATAAATTGAAAGGAAGAACTCTATGGGAAATGAAAATAAAAGATGGAGATTGTTGGAGTTGGAGGAACATTCTTAATTCTAGATCTGTCATTTGGCCTCACTGCTACAGCAGCATTGGGGATGGTAGCAATACCTCGGTATGGTATGACATGTGGCATCCTTTGAGCCCCTTATCAAGATTTATTAGCACCAGAGAAATATTTGGAGCTGGTCTGGATACAAAATGTAAAGTTAGAGATGTGATTGAGAATGGAGATTGGAGATGGCCTAATAGTTGGAGGACTAAATTTTCTACTCTATTTGATGATTCTCCTCCCCTGTTAAATCCTAACAAGAAAGATGAGTATGTTTGGAAGAATGAAGAGGGATCTCTTAAAACATTCTCTTCTCAAGTTGTATATGCTGATTTGAGCAAGAAAGGTGATACTGTTGCATGGGGAAAATTGGTGTGGTACAGTCAATGCATTCCAAGGCATACTTTTATATTGTGGATGGCTATCAAACAAAGGCTTCTAACACAAGACAGATTGGATAAATGGAAAAGTAATGGCCAGTTGATATGTGGCCTGTGTGAAAGACAGAAGGATTCTCATGAACATCTATTCTTTCAATGTGCTTTTTCAAAAGAAGTTTGGAATAAAATGGTTGATGTTATACAGCTCCAGTCTATGAATCATTCCTTAGCCCATTGTGTTCAAATCCTTTCCAATAGTCCTGTCAATAAAAGTTTCACAAGTATAATACAAAGATTGGGCTTGGCTACTGTGGTTTATTTCATATGGCAAGAAAGGAACTTAAGGCTGTTCCAACAAAAACAAAGAACTGTGGATGAGATCTGCAAACAGATAAAAAATGTTATCAGAATGAGACTCCTGAGTCTGAAGATTATTGCTTCCCCTGCGACTATTAAAGCAAGTGAACAATGGGGATTCAAGGTGCATTACAAAGCAAATTCTGTAAAGACTAAATGACCAGCTTTATTTGTAATCTAGTAGGGAAGAGTGGTGTTATGGAGGGGGTCATATCTCTGGGCGCATGCTTATTGGGCTTTATCTGCACACACTTTACTAACAGTAAAATGAAATTCCTTATACATCTGCTTTCTCTTTTCCAATGGATAGAGTGGAGTGTGGGATATGGGGGTTTGGTGAGTGACATGACCAAGGTGAGATGGGGGTCATGGGGGGGGATTTGGATTGGGACTGCTCAAATTTTTATTTTGAGGGCTAGATGTTATATATGTGAGGTAGGATTTGGGCTGGCTTATTTGGATTGGGGAGGGGGGAGAGGAAGACTGTTGGGTAGAAACCTGTTTTATTGGATTTGGGTTTGTGTCAGTGTCATATGGTATAGGTCTCTATGGGGAAATCACCTCAGGCATAGACAATGTTCTAATTTTTTCTATTCTCTTTATTTTGCTTTTGTTGTTTACTTGCACAGAATTGTTAGTTCATTATTAACTAACTTCTGTGAGGTCACCAGCCTGATTTGGAGAGTAGGTGTGGGATTAATGCTGGAGATTAGCATCTGCCTGGGAGATATAAGGAAGGATTTGACCATGAGTCTTATTTCAAATAAATTCCATATACACTTTTATTTTTATTTTTTGAACAACTCATGGTCAAAAAACCAGAATCTATTCTTTTCTATATTAGCCTTTTCTGTTTATGTCTATATTGAGTCTTCCCTGCTTGGGGATTTTGGGAGGGCTGTGATCAAGGGTTGGGAAAGACTTTGCTGGAATTGGAGGATAAGACCTGTTGCTATAAGTCAATGGCTTTATCTTATGGCTTGGTTCAGGACCATAATGATCTCTAAAGCTGCTTATATTGGAGATGAAAGCTGCCTTTTCCAAGGATACTTTAAAGACAGGTGGATTCTTGTAGGGCTGTTTTGGTTAGTTGGTAAAGATGCCCAGAATGAGATTAAAGTTAAACAAAGAATTGAAGATGGTAGATTGATAAACATTTCTTGGTGGGGACATAGATGTAGAGAGGTTATTCTGGTTTTCAAAAGGGGGTATGATTCAAATTGGAGGAATGAGATGATGGTAGTTGACAGTAAGTTGTTATGCTTCCACAAAGGTAATGAATGCGATAACAGTAATTTGTATATTGGGTTGGGCCTGAATTGTAATACACATACAATTAGGAAGCCCAAAGATGAGTTTTTCAGATCTGCTGTTATGTATGGGGCTGGGCTTATGGGTCTAGGTGGCTTGGATGAGGTGAGATTTAATATGGATTTCATAAAGAGTATAAAGAAGTGGGCTTGTCTTGAAGATTATTGGATATACATGTGGTTCAAATGTATGTTGAAAGATATGACCAAAATTATTTTCAACAAGGATGCTGCAAGGAATATTAATAGGGATTGTTTCTTTAATATTAGGAGATTGATGTATAAATGTAATTGGGTCATTAGTAAAGCCCATTTAAATTTTGGTCATTTTTGGTGTTTTTTCTTAGGTTTACTTTGGGCTAGAATATATATAGCTTGGTATAAAGCTATATATATTTTTGTTTCGGTTGGCCTAGATATGAGCTTGATTTTTCTTGGGACTAGTTTTCTTCATGGGTTTATTTCTCATGAAGCTAGTTGCCTTTTTCTGTAATTCTTGTTTGGTTTAATAAAAGTTTGCCAGGGCATTGCCCTTTTTCCAAAAAAAAAAAAAAAAAACCCTAAACCCTAAACCCTAAACCCTAAACCCTAAACCCTAAACCCTAAACCCTAAACCCTAAACCCTAAACCCTAAACCCTAAACCCTAAACCCTAAACTTTTTCATTTTCACGCGCGTAAGTGTGTGTTTTCTAAGGTGCGATCTTTGAGAGCGGGCGACTACGGGCGACCATAGGCGATTTCTTGTTTTCGAGCATTCCTTGACGAAATTCAACCCAATTTCTTCCTCTGATTGATTCTAGATCATGTCTAGAACATCGGGGAAGATTATGAGAAACAATTCAAATGGAGATTTGCCGGCAAAACCTCCTGATATACGAAATCCAACTATACCGATGAAGAAGTTTGTTACAAGAAGTGCCTCACGTGCTCCTATGAGTGATATCACTAACAAATCGAAGCATTCTGCTGATATGTGAGCTAATTCAACACCTCAAATCACTGAATCTATGGATGCGATGAAGGAGCAAGTGCTGAAGGACGATATTGGTGATGGTGAAGACTCAATTGGCATGCACGAAGCAAAGAGGGATAAATGTGAAGGTGAATCAACTGTTTCTAATACAATTTCTGATGAATTGAAGGTAAATGAGCATTCTAGAATTCATACACCATCTACTACGGTTGATGGAGTCTAATGAAAGTAAACAAGTGATGAATACTGAGACTATGATTGAAAATATTACAAAGATAGTGAAAGACTCTATTTCTAATGGTACAATTGTCAAATTTGAAGACTCTGATGTTATTGAAGCTGCTGTTTTGGCTTATGTTGAAGGCTCTTGTATTGATCAACGATTCTTATTGATGATGAAGTCTCTATTTGGCATGTATATCCTGGATCCTGTGTTCAAGGCAAAATATGGTCCCCTCCTATCAGCTAGAATTTCTTCTAAAATCAATGAGACTACAAACAAGGATGATATGGGAGAGATGATGGAAAATGAGGGACAAGAAGTAAATGGGATGATGACTAGTAATACTGGGAAGAGAGAAAGATCAGGTGATCTACATAGGGAAACGGAGGAACTTGAAGATGCTATGGACAAGGAAGAAACTAATGGAGTTGGTCTTGGTAAAAAGAAAAAGCACTTCTATTCAAATGAAACAGCTACTCAATCTAGGAAATATTCTAATGCTTTTACTAAGACTGATAAGAATAAATCCATCCCTGTCATTACCACTGGTTTCCATCCGGGAGTTGTGAGTGATTTGGAATATGCTACCCCAGCTAGCACATTAGAGGATATGAAAAAGAGTGTAGGAAATACAATGAAAGATGTCTCCCGGAGAGTTGCTAGAGCTAAGAAGGAGGAGATAAGTAAGCTTAAGAATATCTCCAAACCAGTTCCCTTATTTTCTGCTACTCAAAAGACATGGGGTTCAATGCCAGCTATAAAGAACATGAGTTTTACTGCCAATAGTGATGGAGTAAAGGTAGACATTCAAATGAGTGAACAAATGCAAGAGGATGTCCAGAACCAGCCTAAGCAATCTTATGCATCAGCTGTTAATGGAGTTAAAAAGAAAGAGCCAATTAAATTGTTGGAACCTATTGAGTATTGCCCTCCTACTATTCTTGACAATGGTGAGAAAGTAGCTTTAATCCAAGCTTGCTTCATTGAACAAGCTACTATGGAGTTCAAATCTCAATTATATGGCTATTTTGTGGGTGCTGAGTTGAACTTGAAATTTGTAAGATACAACTTATGTAGAATGTGGAAACAATTTGGAATTGAGGATATATCCACAAATGGGTCAGGGGTCTTTTTCTTTAAGTTTAAGGAAGAGAGAAATGTTACTGAAGTACTAAAATCAGGACCTTGGGCTGTTGATGGGGTACCATTATGTCTAAAGCATTGGCAGGTGGGAATGAGTCTAATAAAAACTGAACCAGATTCTATACCTGTTTGGATCATTTTGAAACAACTTCCCATGGAACTTTGGAACACGAAATGTATATGCCAAATTGTTAGTTGTGTGGGGAAACCATTGGTTTTTGATGGGATAACAGCAGAAAAGTGTGTCAAGAGGACTGGGTCAGCAGGTTTTGCTAGAATTTTAACTGAAATACATGCCAAAGATAATCTGCCAGACAAAGTTAGAGCTCTGTACCCCTCTGAGGGAGGTTATGCTGGACAAAGTGTTGAAATAAGAGTAGAATATCAAAAGCATCCTCCTAAATGTTCACATTGTCTTGTGTTTGGGCATAGTTTCACTAAATGTAAGGTCAGACCATTGACAGAGAATGAAAAAGTTCTTAGAGCTATGAAGCCAATTCTACAAGAGAACAAGAAAGAGGATAACACCCAAAAAGACAAAGGTATAGAGGATGACTTTCAGCAAGTTGGTAGGAATAATAAGCTTCTTAAATATCAAAAAGATTCAAAGCTGTATGGGTCTCCTCAGAAGAATCAAAGTCAGAACAAGATAAATGTAAGCAATAATGTTGAGGGCATTCGGACAGATGAATACATTACTAAAATTAAAGGGGAGGATTTGAATAAGTGTGAAGGGAATGGGGATAATATTTCTAAAACCAAGTTTCAGACAAATGAGGGGAAGAAGCAACAATATATCAAGAAAGGTTCAAGACAAGAGTATAGACAAAAACCTGCGGCTGTCAATGTGAATACATGCAAGGTATCAACTATCAGTTTTGATGTTTTGTCTGATTTGCAGGATGAGGGTATGACTGATAAGCTGTATCAACAATCTTCAAAGCAGAAGGAAGGAAAGAATGATGACAAAAAGTTGCATCCCATAGTTCTGGTTCATCCTCAAAAAAAGCCCCCTTGCATCCTAAATTCAAAAAGAATACTTTAAATGATAATAATCTCAATACCCCAGTGGCTGACAAGCTACCCAGTAACCAAACAAAGCCAGTTCCACCCATTCAGCAACATGTTAACATCACATCTCTCAATCCTGAAAATATTAACCCCTCTAATCCAAATATAAAAACTACATTATCTCCTGAGCATAATACCAAAAATGGGGGATGTCAATCCAGCTACTCTTGTCCTGAACCCCCTCAAGTCTTACCCATTGATATTGATGCTACAAGAACAGGTTCCAATGTTAAAAAGATATTAAATGTGTTGTTTAATAAAAAACAGAATTTAACAGAAGAACAGGAAAATGAGATCTATGTGCTTGTTGAACTAAAGACTGTCCCTCCTTTGGAAGAAATTGCAGAATGGTCAGATGCTCAAAGAATATTTTATGCTCATCTGTGTAGTCTAACTCATTTTCTACCTGGATGCAGGATTATTGAAGAATATGAGCAACTTTTTGAGACATTTGAAGTGGAATCTGATTATGGAGAAGCTGCCCAAGATATGAAAGTTGATACTGAAGAAGGAGTAACCATGATGATGGATAATGAGGGAAGCATACAGGGTACTCAGGTATTGGGTACTACTGTTTAATCAAATTTCATATTCATGTCTAATATCATTACATGGAATGTTAGAGGTCTTATGAATAGAGACCATCAAAATCAAGTCAAGGAGTTGATTAATGAGAATGGTATTGGTATTTGTTGTATGCTGGAGTCTCATGTCACAGGGGCTAATGTTTCCAAAGTCTGTCACAAGATCTTTAGAAATTGGGAATGGGTGTCTAACAAGCAACATTGCAATAATTGGGTTAGGATTATCATTGGTTGGAACCCGAATAATGTTGACCTTATGGTGGTGGATATGACAGATCAGGCTATAAACTGTATTATTAAACTCAAAGGAGCACATTATCAATTCTATTGCTCATTTATATATGGTCATGTTAAGACCCCTAGGAGAAAGCCTCTATGGAATGACCTTAAGAAATTTGGTGATCTGGTCAATAAAGACCCTTGGTTGGTTATTGGTGATTATAATACCACTCTGAGCCCATCTGAATGTTCTGCTAGTTCTTCCCAACTTACTCCATCAATGATAGATCTAATTGAATGTTTTGAAACTTGTGGTTTGGAGGATCTTCCAAGTGCTGGTATGAGATTTACTTGGAACAAAAATCCTGGAATAAGAGATGGGCTGCTAAAAAAGCTTGATAGGGCCATGGCTAATTTGTCTTTTATGACCACATATACTTCTGTACAAACAAAATTCCTCCCATTTTCCACTTCAG
>BJCN01156208.1:0-16098 GCA_018326445.1 Flaveria brownii
CTTTGGAAATCCCACCGTTCAACTTGAGGGGGTGTGTTGAAAAAGAAAGAAACACCTCCATTATCTTCCATATTTAGTGGTGTAGTGGATGATGTTTCCATTATCTTCCATATTTAGTGGATGTTGTTTCCATATTTCACTAGATAGGAACCCTTGTAATCTAGTATAAAAGGAAGAGGACACTCCTCTATTTTACACACAATAATATACAATTTTCTCAATTATTCCAATTCCTCTTGATAAGACTTTTATTGTTTGAAGTTGTAATGATCAGATAAGTGATGTTTGGCAAGTTTTGATTATTTAAGAAATTTAGAAAAAGATGACCAAAAATGGCATATTTGTCAAGAAAAAATGGACATTAATGGAAATGGTAAATAAAAAATCTGAAATTATGTTGAAGGAACATGCATACAAATAAGTTTATTTTACCCTTAATCAGATCTTTTCACAGTGGGGCAAATGATCAGACAGTTAGAATGAGCAGTATATTTATTCAAATGCTAAATGGTGACTACTGCAATTTTACTATTAGTTAATCTAAGACCCTGATCCAAACACTTTAGATGAAACATACAATAATGCCATGGGCCCCACGATAGTAGCTACTCGTAATTGTCCTGAACCTTTCTTGTCCAGCAGTGTCCCACTACATGATCCAAAAAACCAAAGGTGAAAATAGATAAGCTGATTTTTTTTATCAAACAAGTAGATGTTTGCTTGATTTTTAAAAGAGACCCCTCACAATTTGTAGCTTAATGGTCTTTCCATCCTGATCGACGGTGCGAATTTTCTGCACAGACAACAACGATACAAAACCTTGAGCAATGCTGTACTTTTAAATGATATGACATTTCTAAGTACGTAAGTCTAAATCTTACAAAGTCCACGCCAATTGTACTGATATAACTGTCAAGATATGAGTCATCCTGTACAAAAGTGACCAAGGTTAGAAAATTAAAATCACTTCATATCAAGTAGCATATTTGACAATATAAAAAAGGAGCATCCAGCTTAATTACCATGAATTTTATACATCTCTTTTACTAATATTTATTTTCCCAACAAAAATTTAGAAAAAACAATAATACTAAGCATGGGCGAGAAACGTGTTCAGATGAGCTTAAACTAAGACAAATCAATCAAGAAATATTATATCATATTGAGCAGAGAGAAGGAACACCAATATGCAGTATGCTACATTCAAGTAGATCAGTGAGCTGCCAACGAAGCACTTATATACCACAATATATATATATATATATATATATATATATATATATTAAAAATAAAAAAAGATGACATAACATTTTCTTACAGCAAATCTAAGCAGGAGACAAGATTTGCCAACTCCTGAATCTCCAATGAGCAAAAGCTTGAACAAGTAGTCACTGTATGAAATATATAGCAAGCAATACTTGTCAGATATAATTGGGGCATATGTTCTTCAACAAATTTAAAAAAAAAAAACATTGTGCAACATATCCAAAATGTCTTAAATAATGAAATAATTAACTGAATTTCGCTTCTATAGCAGCTACTGAGCTGCATTATGACAATTAATCACAATATCCTTCATGGAGCCACAAAAGATCAGATTGTTCCTAATTATGGTTTCCATGACTCATGCCAAGCTTGGTACTTGTTTATACATGCTCATTTTGCCATTGAACTTATGCAACTGATAGGTAAATATAAAGGTATTGAAGAACTCATACTGCTATTAAAAATCAAATTCCAAATAAAATCCACAAATCATTTATCTTCAGATATCACATCATTCTCAAACCACTCAAAAGCTTCATAATTCACCATTAATCCTCCCTTTTAATTTCCTCACACGCCTAAATCATGATTTCAACTCCCGATCCCCATTCGAGCAACAATCACAAATCATATACAAATGACTATTGTGTTCCGATAATAAAGATTACACGAAAAGTTGATAAAACATAAAAAGAGCGATCGATTTGGATCGTTCAAATCCATGAGAAGCACAAACTAATTCCTAAAAAAACCGCTTCCATTCGCATTCACAAACAATCAAAGCAGATCTCAACAATCATTAATTGAAAATGATAATAATAATAATAATAATAATAATAATAATGATTTGGTAGGGGATTAAGGATGATGGATGAAGGACTTACTACTCGGGATTCATGGTAAGAAAATGGAGTTGAATGATCCGCCGGTGAAGAATAATTGCTCCGACGGCCGCTGATATGATCGTGAAATTGGATCTCGAAAGTGAGAGTGATTGGTGGTGGTTGTTGTTATTGTTATTATTATTATTATTTTATTATTATTATTATACTTGTAGGATGAATGAGATGGCGGGGAAGATCCGAACACAGAGGGAAACAACCGACACACAATTTGATTAGCGATGATATTTACCAAACATTTTACCTTCAGAAACATGTACTCGTTAATTTTAATTTTGTTTCTTAATATTTGACTAGATTAATTATTTTTATTTAAAATATTAAAAAATATTAATTTACTTTTAAAATTTTCATATGTTTTTTCAATTTCTCTGTAAAGTTTTATCATTTTGAATGAAGTTGAAACAAATAATAAAACTTTTGGATTAAATTAAAACAACTTATGAAACTTATGGAGGTAAATTGATACCTTTAATATTTTAACGAAAAATAATTATTTTAACAAACCTTGAGAATGGAAAATTAAACTTTAACTCTAAAAGTTATTTAGAGTGAAAAATGTATGTATGGCTCTAGTTCGATTGTTGTTGAGTTCAAATCTATATAAAATAAAATTGTTTGAATTGGAGTATAATATGATTAGTTTTAGACCATTAAAAAAAGTAAAAAATTATATTTCTAAATTGTCATCATGATAATATGTAAAAAAAAAGAAAATTTAAACTTAAATTAATTCTAAGGGGGAAAAGTTAATTAATTGGTCCCCGTGGTATACTCATACTGCAAGTTTGATCTTATTATAAAAAAAATTACATGTATGATTTAAAGAATTTTATAAACGTAACACATGTGGTCTCTTAAGTGAAGGATAGTTAAATTAATCTGTTAAATGTGTGAAAAGGCTATAATGCCCCTAACATTAAAAAACAAAAACAAAAACAACATATTAATTGTGTGGACCCCATCTTCTTATAATAAAAAAACTTAGTGTGTCTGTCTGTATGTATGTGTAAACAATATCATCATCAACTAAATACCCACCAATATCCTTACCTGTTCTCCATCACCATACCATAACTGTCCTTTATTCTTCACTGTTCTCGTAGCCACCAACCACCTATCAAGCACCACCACTATCACCATCAGATCAAGTATCCAGTACCGCATCTCCACACCACCACTATTGCTTTTCTCCATCGCCACTACCACCCCCACACTACCGTTCTCCATCATGAAGAAATAGACAATGGTCAATAAACTGTGTGAAGGAAGCAGGGGCATTTTGGAACAAAGAAACCATTTGTAGATCGAGTTTAGGTTAGTGTTAGGATTTAAGTTTATGGTTATAAGTCATGATGTTTTAGGTATGGTGATGATAGGTAAGCAATGGTGGTTCACATATGGTGATGGTGGTCATTGATGGTGGTTCAGGTATGATGATGGTGGTTTAGCGATGGTGGTTCGGGCATGGTGATGTTGAGTTAGGTATGCCGAGAGAGCTTTGCCTAAGGATTTCAAGAATAAGTGAATTGGGTCCTTCTAAAAAACTAAAAATCAAACAAAAACAACAGCTCTCCATACCAGTTCCTTAGGTATGGAGCCACGTCGATCGTTTCGCAAGGTTGTGCACATGGGGACACCATAGGGATGTTGAGTGATTGTGGGTTTGCTTCAAATTTATAGCAATCAGAACTAGATGCGACCCCTTGGTCATATGAATGAGCTAATGCACGACAAAGAGGAACAAGATAGAGATTAGGAGAGTCGAATAAGGAATTAACTCAACAAAAATAAGATCACCAACCATAATAGATAACTATGGGTTACATAGATTATCGATCTTGGTCCTCCAGGGAAAGAAGTTAGGTTTAGGTAAGGAAAAATCATCGCGGGCCGCCAAGGAAAAACATAGTGGACCGCTAAGGACATCGCGGACACTAAAAGCCAACTTGACGGACCATGAGGAATATTAATTTCAAGATACAAAGGCTATATGTGCTTTTTAAAACGTCTATTTTCTAAAAGGTGCATGCGAGGATCGCAAAGTAAGGTTTGTTTTACTTAAATAAGAGTTCTTACTATGAATAAAGAAATGTGATTTGTAACACTCCATTTCAGTGTTAGATCGATCGGTTGTGGATCTGTGATTGTTTGAAGACGTTTGTGTGCTCCAGGTCTTATATGGTAATGTTCTAAAACCTTGAATTTTGAATTGTTATGGTTTTTACGGCAAACCATAGTTTTGGAAAGAACCCAAACCAGGGATTAAATATTAGTATGAACATTATAAAATATTAGATAAAACGACCATATTTTGATAAATAGATTTATCACATGACAAAGTCTGATTTCAGTTTGGAATGGGTAATGTATGGTCGTGTTATAACCATTTGGTTCCACAAGGAACAAGCACAAAAAGGATTTTTGTGATGTGGCGAGTTATGTCAATTTGGTCAATTTGTTAGGCGTGCTCGTGAACCCTAGCTCTACGACGGGTGTTCGTCTTGAGTGGTGATAGGATAAGATGACTGGGGTCATGGAAATCCTAGTCTGAAGTCATTGACATAACTAGGGTCTGTCAAATAAAGTAACTCGTGTGGGGACCCTGTGGGGTTTCATGTTCATTGTAGTAGTTACTTGAAATAGATGTTAATATATTTTAGGGTTGTGACCAGGTATCTACCACTAACACACCACCACTGTTGCCTTTATCCATCACCACAACCACTGCCATTGCCACCCCCATACTACCATTCTCCATTGTGAAAAAAAGGCAGTGGTCAAGAAATTGTGTGAAGGAAGCAGGGGTGTTTTGGAACGAGAAACCATCTTGTAGATCGAATTTGGGTTAGTGTTAGGATTTAAGTTTATGGGTTATAAGTCATGATGGGTTAGGTGTAGTGATGGTGGGTGAATATTGGTGGTTTCAGGTATGGTGGGCCAACGATGGTGGTTAAGGTATGATGATGGTGGGTGAGCGATGGTGGTTCAGGCATGGTGATGGTGGGTTAGATATGTCGAGACATCATCTTCTAGGGATTTCAATAATTAGTGAATTATACCCTTCCAAAGAATAATTTTCATAAAAAAAACAACTCTCCATACAAGCTCCCTGGGTAAGGAGCCATGTCGGTCGTTTGGTAAGGTTGTTCGCTTAGTGGCACTATAGTGATGTTGAGCGATTGTGGTTTTGCTTCAAATTTATAGCAATCGAATCATGATACGACCCCTTGGTCCTATGGATGAGCTGATGTAAGGGAAAGAGGAACAAGATAGCGATTTAGAGAGTCGAATAAGGAATTAACTCAACAAAACTAAGATCACCAACCGACAACTATGGGTCACATCTATTGTCGATCTTGGTCCACCAAGCAAAGGAAGTTAGGTTTAGGTGAGGAGAGATCATCGCGGTCCGCCAAGGAAAAACATAGTGCTTCACTAAGGACATCACTGACCACCAAAGGCCAACATGATGGACCACGAGGAGTATTCTTTTCAAGATACGAATATTCCATTTGGAATATGAGGATATTCCATTTGGAATATTAAGATATTTAATTTTTAAGGTGGTAGCAGACCACTACGGACCTGCATGACGGTCTATTAAGGCCTCCAAATGTCAGTTTTAACATAAAATCCTAAAAATTTATTTTTTACCATTTACTCCCAATCTTGGTTCTCTCTTTCTACAAACGAACATTGTCACTCTCTCTTTCTATAAACGAATCCTATCACACACTCCCTCTATAATTTAAGCTTCACGAGGTGTTAAGGAAGGCATACAAAGGTTATATGTCACTATATAGTGTCTGTTTGCTAAAGGGTGCATTCGAGGACTGCAAGGTAACGTTCATTTTACTTGAATAAGATTTCATACTATGAATAAATGAAAATATGACATGTGAAACACTATTTTAGTGTTAGATAGATCGATGGTGGATTTGTGATCGTTTGAAGATGATTTGTGCTCTGGATCTAATATGGCAAGGTTCTAAAACCTTGAATTGCGCATTGTTATGGATTTTGGGGTAAACCATAGTTTTAGAAAGAACCCAAACTGGTGATTAATTATGAGTATGCATATTATGAAATATTAGATCAAACATCCATATTTTGATAAGCAAATTTGTCGCGTGACAAAGTCTGGTTTCGGTTTATAATGGGTAATGTATGGTCATGTTATAACCATTTGGTTTCCACAGGAAATAAGCATGAAAATGATTTTTGTGATGTGGAGACTTTTCTCAATTCGGTCACTATTTCGGGTGCGCATGAACCCTAGCTCTCTGACGGGTGTTTGTCTTGAGTGGTGATAGGAAATGACGACTGGGGTCACAGACATCCTAGCCTGAAGTCATTAACATGACTAGGGCCTGTCAAATAAAGTAACTTGGGAAGAAAACCCTAGGGGTTACATGTTTGTTTTTGTTATGACTTGACATGGATGTCAATATATTTTAGGGTTACACTCACTGACCAGTTTGTGGACACTCTTGCAACTCATCAATTTTAGTTTAACCAGCCTTTTTGTCTAAATGATTTGAGGTTGTATACTAGCTTTTCAACTATTTATTTAAAATGTTTTGATGTGTGACTGTAACCTAACTTGCCCACTTGAGTTAACAAATATAGCTTAGTCTGACGTTGATCACTGTTAGTCACGGGCAAATCATTAGGGTGTGAGGATGGGTTCTGGAATGAATCACCAATCACCTCGGTGCATATGTATGCTTAGTCGGATCTATTTAGATAGGGATGTACCTCACTCTCAAGTATGGTGTGGTGCTAATAGTTATGATCCTTTGAGATTGGTTCGAGTGTCATTAAAGGTTCCTAACGGATGCTTGATGTGACATGTCAGGACTTAGTCGACCGAGGTGCCTTTAACGGATAAACCATCATTTTCAAACCTGGAGTGACATATATGTCGATAGACACTACCTCTAGGGAGGCCTTAGTGAGGTTTGATTTGATAAAAATATAATTGCACATATTCTTAAATTGTCTAACTATTTAGTGTCATTCATTGTAACTCACCAATGACATTGTTGTTGACATATTTTAGCCTGTGATATAGGAGGTGACATAAGGTAGTGGCTAGGTCATGGAGACTTAGCGGCTGAAATCGAATAAGAACTTCATGTAGAAGACAATGACTGAGTTAAAACTACCAAGGGTGGTGTATATCGTATTTATATTTTGTAAATGTTAACACAAAGGATGCATGGATCTGAAATGTATTGTTAAAGTTTTAATTCAGTGTAGTTTGTAGTCTTGAATGTTAAGACTTCTGCTGTAGTATGTTATGTGTTTGATACATTAGGTCGTACCCGTAAATTAAGGTGTGACACATGATTTTGTTGACTGAAGTTCTTTGTCTTCTATAGAGCATTATAACTGCTTCAAACACCCTTTTTCTTCATTTGTTCTCACTCTCTCACTACAAGACTCAAGTGATAGTGGTTTTAATATGGATGTGGTAAGGATGGAGATGGCTGTGACTAGGGATGAGATTTTTTTATCGAATACCGGTCCCGTATTGATTCCGTACCGACCCCGTACCGAACTACCCAAACCGGTACCGATATCATTTTTAGATTTTAGAGGTTTTCGGTGCCGGTACGTGATTTTTTTCGGTATTTCGGGATTGAGTACCGGTTTAGAGCTGTTGGGAATTTGAAAAGTTTTTTTTTAATATTTAGACCCCCTTCCATAATTATAATAATACTATATCAAATAAAATCTATTATTTTGCTATCATTGTATCCCACATCCCACCTTCTTTAACATTAATTCCCTAATTCACAACCATAACCAAGAGTCATTTAACATTAGTGATTGGCCGATCCATACTAATTGAAAATATATTTATTCTTCACTACTTTGAATTTTAAGCATTCATCATCAAAAAATATGGAGTCAACTCAAGTAAGTATAATGATTGATAAATCTGTAGCATGTGAATGTATGATGGTGAAATTTAGATATGCTTTATTTATTTGTCTTTCATTATAATGCTTTTGTATTGAACATATGAATTTGTATGCATATGAATATATTAATCTGTAGCTTCTATATTTTACTATAAGACAGTAGCATTAATGGGTTATTATGTTTATATATATATGTGTATTTGTTAAATGAACTTATATAAGTATTGTTGTCTTTGTTTGTGTAGGAAGACGATACATGTATTGATGAGACCCCTTTTTTCCAACGCGATAATGATTCAGATCCAAGTAACATGAAACAAAGTTGTAAGAGAAAACAAGAAACAAATGTCTATGGATCCCAAAGTAAAGCTCAAAAAGTAACCGGTGGGAGGACAAAATGTTGGAGGTACTATGATGTGATTTTCATAGAAGAAGCTGATGGAGTTAAACGAAAGTATGGAATATGCAAGTTCTGTCAAAACAAAATTAAATCTGATTCAAATAGAAACGATACGAGCGGTCTTACTAGCCACTTATCTTCTTGTGATTTAAATCCCGAAGTAGTGGCTAAGAAAAAGCAAAACAATTTAGTGTTTAAAAAAGAGTCTAATGGGGAAGGTAGTGTTAGTGTTTGGAAACATGATCAAGTTAGAATAAATAAAGCTTTGCTAGACTTATTTGTAGTTGCTGAACTACCTTTTAAGCTTGTAGAAAATCCAGCTTTTGTTGAGTACACCAACTCATTAAATGGAAAGTTTAATTTGCCTTCACGTCATAAAATATCTAAGGATATTGGAAAATACTATGTAGAGAAAGAAACAAATTGATGGCTTATTTAAGTAAACCAACCAACACTATTCACTTGACTACCGACGCTTGGACATCATCTTGTCAAAGGGTGAACCATATGGTTATAACGGCTCATTTCATAGATAATGATTGGGTAATGCATAGACGTATTATCAACTTTAGACTCGTTGATAGTCACAAGGGGGATGATATGGCTCGTGAATTGTTAGATTGTATTAATGGTTAGGGAATAAAGGATGTTATGACCATGACTATAGATAATGCATCTAGTAATGATAAGGCGGTTGCATTTTTGGTGAAAAGGTTGCCTAATTTGTATGATAGTGGGAAACATTTTCATGTTAGGTGTATGGCACATATTTTAAACCTAATTGTGAAAGATGGATTATTGGAACATAACCACCATGTTGAATGTTTGCATAAAGCGGTTATGTATATTAGAAATTCAACACAGAGAATAAAAAAGTTCAAAAAATGCATGGAAGACTTGAACATTGACTCGGATAAGTTTTTATGTGGTGATTGTTTCACTAGGTGGAATTCTACCTATAAGATGTTGAAAATTATTATTGATCTAAGGGACGTGTTTGTTGCTTATGAATTTGAAGACCATAACTATTTTCGTGATTTAGAACGGTGCCCGAAAATTTAGATTTTGATGTGTGCAAATTGTTTGTTGAATTTCTAGAAAAGTTCAAAATTAAAACAAACCTTGTATCGGAAACTTTAAAGCCTTTAGCGCACCTTTTTTCAGAGAAATCCTAGATGTAGACAAACATCTACGTGAGTGGGCTAGGATGACGGGCTAGGGGTCGGATGACACATTAATAGGGTCCCCAATCATATCAAATAACAAATGAATGATGAGATGGAGGAAGTACAGCCGCCAAGGATCAATAATTATTATTTATTAATCCAATTCTATGGTAGTAACCATAACATTGGACTAGGGGAACATGAAGGGGTATCACCCCAAACCAATAGCGGATCACACTTCAAGAATGGGACGGGCGACATCCTCAGTCGCGACTAGGGTATATACCCCTAGCCACGGATCCTATCAAACGTTTCAAAAAGCCCATCCGCGGCTCAGAGGAAGAGTTTCAGCGAACCATGGTTGGTGGAGGCGAGAGCGCAAGCCACGGATGGAAGGATGAGTCCAAGTCGCGGATGAAGGATAAAACCCATGTCGCTTTTTCCCTTTTGCAATAGGATAAGGCGAGCTAAAACACTTAGAAAAACTTCATAGAAACATAATAACGAAAAATAAAATAATATGACAACAAAGAATATCATTCATTGGTCATAAAGGAATAAGAAGAGAATACAAAACGACAATACATACAAAACAAAAATCTAACAGTGGATCAGAGCATCACACAAAATCTTCAAGTCAACTACAATGACAATACCATTAATTTTAAGTTAGAAACCCTTTGTATCAAGAAAGTATAGAACCTTCTGACTAGGGGAGTTCAGGTCAGGTTCATTAACCACAAACTACCAGAAATAGAACAAAGTTGTATTTTGTCTGGACCAGCAGCCACTATAAATACTTCATTCACCCAATAGGTATGATTCATTCCCTCAACATTACTCTAACCATAAATTCTTAGAACCTTCCTATCAAGTTCCTTTTATTTCACACACATACTTATTCTTACACCGGAGGTTGGTCACGGGGAGCAATCCTTTCTGCCTGTGGTGAGATTCACGGTGTTGTTTTTGTCTTACAAATACTCATTCCAGCCTAACTCCAAGCCAACTCACAGCCTGACCTCTGATACTCATTCCAGCTCAAGTCCAAGCCCAAGCCAACTCGTGGCCAGACCTCTGGTGGCAGCCATATTCCTCTACTGCTCCTCGACCTTATTCCCTTGATTAGGATTTGTGTAGCAACAAGTCCCATCACTAGATGTGTGAAAGAGCACAAAAGAATATAGAAAAGGGTATTTTTAAATGCACCCTGGTCCATATTCTATTTACAATAAGGTATAGGTGGAAAACTTACTTATCAAAAATATATAATACTGATTTACTTTATAAAATATAATAAATATATAACTTTGTTTCTGATACAATTTTTATTTAAAACTAAATTGTATTATTTAAAAAAAAATGCTTTTCAATTTGTTAAAAGAAAGATTTCGTATGAATTTGAATAACAAGGTTCATAAAGAAACTATAAAAATAGATGAGAGAATTATCTCTTATAAAAATTAAGGAAGTCAAATGGCTAGAAATACCTTATGTGCATTTTAACCAACTGTTAAAATATTAAAAGGATTTTTATAAACTTAACAAACCACGTTGAAAACATAATGCTAACTATTAAAATACATATGAAAATATTATTATTATTTTGATAGTATAAATAAGTATATTGTATTCAAATAAATATGAGATTTTCATTTTAGTTGCTCGATCAAAAAATATCTTGCATTCATCTTCATAAATTTTCTTTTTTAATACCACCATTAAATTCTAAATAATTTTGTCATCTACACTTCTTGGAAAAAAAACCCCGCTTTCTTATATTATCAGACATGATTCCTATATTTTCAGATTTTAAATATTCTATTGTTATATTATTATATTGTTTTTAGAATATGTTTGCGCATGCAAAAGAAACTTAACTTCAATATTATATGACAAATTTTATATCGTATACACTTTTTTTTCATCTTAGTTTCAAATTAATGATTTTTTTAGGGTAGACGTGTAATCTTTTTTTCAACATATGTAAATGGATCAAAGTATTAAAAAACTGGTATTTTGATAGTTAAAAATTTTTCAAAAGTATTTTCTTCGTCATTTTACTAATAATGTTTGTTGCCACTTCTTGCGCACTTTTTAGGAGGTAATAAAATTTTTATCTTTTTAAAAAAATACACATTGACACCCTTAATATATGATGTATTTAATGACACCCTTTAATAAACGGTTAAAGATTTTAATGTTTTGATAACAATTAATAAATGATTCGATAATAGTTAATGGCCATAAACTATGTTAGAGCATTCATAGTGGATCCTTAAAAAATATATGAGTAGGAAGAAAGGACGTACCCGGTGCATGAAACTCCCACTTTGCGCATGGTCCGGGGAGGGGCCGGATCGCGAAGCGATCTGATGTACGCAACCTTTCCTTGCACAATTTTGTGCAAGAGGCTGTTTCCACGGCTAGAACCCATGACCTCAAGGTCACAAAGCAGCAACCTTACCAGTTGCTCCAAGGTCCGCCCTCTCAAAAAATATATGAGTGTGTTTGCTATATTATATGAAATGGTTTTGAGTGATTGTGAGTGAAAGAGAGAAAAAATATTATTGTTGATTGGTATATTTGAATAATCACTGTTCAATTATTATAATTTTTTTATAAATTAGTTGTGAGTGGAGGAGTGAGAAAAAACTAATAATAAATGTATAAAAAGTATTATTTAATTGACAACGAGAGAGAAAATATAGTGATTTCTAGTATAATTATATAGATAAAGATATGTATGTAATCCACTGTGAATACTCTTATTAGTAGACTAGGGTACAAATAGAAACAACTTACAAAAAAATATATTTTCTTTATAAAAAATATAAAAATGGTTCCTTTTTTTTAAATAGGTGAAATTTAAACAAAGTGTTGACATGGAGGGTTTCTCTTGGAATAAGTGGGAAATAAGGGTACCCGCCCTATGTGGCCGGCGGGTAGCGGTTTTTGATCTCCTGCACGCGTGCTTTGTTTTCCGAGTACCCGCCTACGCGGCCGGCGGGTTCTGACAAAATAGAACAACCCGCCTTTGTGGAGGGCGGGTTCTGGTAAAGCTGACCTCCCTACAATAATGCTTCACTTATGTCTTGCTCTTTCATTTTCAACCGCACAAATCAACCTCTTTGAATACCCACCCGCCACATTTAATCACTCTTAAATATTAGGTTTCTAATCCCCTTAGTTTTTTCATCCAATTCTTCCTTCTCATTTAGAAAAATATATATTTCTCAATTGAGTTCATTTTAAAACATAACTTTCAGTATGTCTCGACCTTATATTCTACAGTTGTATTGGGGTGTTGATGTTTCTTTTGTGAATGGAAATATTATGTGCGATGCTTCAACCCGAAGTATCACTGCTGTTCTTCACCAAAGAATGTCATGCATATCATTTGCTGATTTCATTTACGGTCATCTTCAAGTTGAAAGAGATCATTATAATTTAAAATTCAAATTATTTTACACGTATGGTGTGTTATCTCAAATTTCTAAAATTTATCATTTGACAGATAACATTGAAAATTTCCTTGAAAATATTCATGTTATTTTTCAGCGAATACCATCCGTCCAACAATCCAGTTTTATGGATCCACTACGTGATTTTTCCGTATCAGAGGTACCGGAACAAACAATTACAACCTATCATGGCAATGTAACTTCAAATGATCATAAGCCTGTTTGTCATGCAACTTCAACCCGAAATATTTATAACTCAGTAATCAAATGTTGATGTCAATGACAACGGAGGGTTTGATAACTCGGATGATGATATATCACAAGATACTGAATCGGTTCCATCGCGTGATGAATCAACTAACGATGAAGACATACGGAATTGTAGACCATAACAATTTTGTCGCTAATGCAACCGTATCCTATGTGGATGTGAACTATTCCGAAGATACGCAACAACTACGAGGTTTTGAGGCTGCTTATTTTGACGATGAAGACCATATGGATATATGGAATGAGGATTCAAAAAAAATTCATGTTGGTAAGATTTTAGATCAAAAGCTAAACTCAAGTATACGGTGCAGCTATGGAATGTTACACGTAATAGGGAACCTTTTATGGTTGAAAGTAAAGCTACAACTTATAGAGAAAAATGCTACACCACTAACCCTAAGTACAAAAGTGATCTTCCCACTGGTCCTCCATGTAGTTGGTTTATGTATGCTACTAAACCCTACCCATCATACCATGTGGCGAATTTCAAGATGGGTGAATGCACACAACTACTTTGGTAGTATCATTGGCAACAATAACAGAGGGTTGAAATTGAGAAATATTATAACTCGAATCATCCACTTTATTCGCCAAGATGTTACTTTTCCCGTCAAACAAATTCAAGCACATATAAAAGACACCCTGATTGTTGATGTATCATATAACAAGGCGCGACGTGCTTGAAAGGCTGCTATTAATAATATTTACCGTACTTGGGCTAGTAATTTTGAAGAATTACCTAAGTACATCAACACACTACAAGAAAATAACCATACTATCATGGAATGGTTATATGATGCAGCCAGTTCTTCACAATGCTATACATTTAAATACATGTTCTGGGCATTTGGTCTGATAATCAAGACATTCAAGCATTGTCAGCCTGTTATATGTTTTGAGGGGACTTTCTTGAAAGGATCCTACCGTGCTAAAATGTTGATTGCTATTACCAAAAACGCAAACAACTACGTAGTACCGGTAGCATATGCAATTATGGATGAAGAAACAACTAAAAGTTAGAGTTGGTTTTTGTAGCAGTTTTGGTCTCACATTGGAGTTAATCATAACTTGGTGGGTATTGGGAAAAAATTATGTGTTATCTCCGATAGACATAAAGGAATCATCAACACAATGAACTCTGTTGAGGACCTGAAATCCCACATGGTTCATCGTTTTTGTCTCCGACACGTTCGTAGCAACTTTATGCATAAATTCAAGGTTTCCAGTTTGAAAAAAGTTTGTTGGTTAATCGGTAGTGCCACCCAACAAAGGAAGGATGACTACTTTGTCAGTCAAATGGAAAGGGTCAATCCGGAAGTGTGGAATTATTTAAAATCCATTAAAGAAAAAGATGGACGCTTCTACATGACAAAAACAAACGTCGGTGGGGTAACCTAACGACAAACATTTCTTAAAGTTTTTACAACAAGTTGCGAGGGGTAAGACTTTTTCCAATAAAGGCTATTATTAATTGCACGTTTGAGAAAACCGTTGAGCAATTCAAAATCCACAACGAGATTGCAACAACTTGCAACACATCGTTACCCCCTCGCATGTGGTGTTTGTTTCATGCTCGTGATATCACTTCACAGGAACATGTGATAATAGAGTTTGACGTCATAGAGGCAAGCTACAGGGTTATGTCAAAGCTACATACAAATGAAGTAGGTGAAAATGATTATACTACGGAATTCACAAAAAGAACCTGTACATGTGGTAAGTGGCAAATACAAAGATTCCCATGCTCACATGAAATTGCGGTATGTCGACAAAGAGGTTTATCTCCTCATACTATTGTGTACCATGTATACACTACTGCAGTTTATCAGGAACAATATAATGGGATTTTTACCCGCTTCATCACCCTAGTTATTGGACGGACCCAGGTTGGATGATTAGAGGAGATCCATCAAAGATTACCATGAAACGAGGTAGGAGACGCACCCGTAGGATACATAATGAAATGAATGTTCGTTGTCATCCAGATGAACATGTTATATGTTGATGTTCCATATGTAGACAGATGGGTCACAACATGAATATGTGTCCAAACTCACATCCATGATTTTCTACTTTATGTTTTTTAAGAACTATTATTGTGTGTATTTTTATTGAAGTTAACAAAGTTGTATCTTTCTGATTTGTTAGTGGAATCCCTCATAAGCTGTATCACCTCAAATCCTCCAATATATATCACACCTCCTAACTCATTTCTCTTCAGTATTCTCCTCATTTTCATAACACACATCAAAACTCTTCATCCAATATCATGAATTCATCTTCTTCATCCAATACCAAAAACTCTTCATCTTCTACCTTTGTCAAAGATTCTTCTTCTTCATGTAAGGCCCCGTTCCCGGGCACCTCACAGTTGGTCATTCATCGCACTTCAATATATAATTTACATATACTAAGTAAAGTAACGCAGCGGAATTTAAAAGTATTTCATTCTCATTTCATCATAAAAGCTTTTACAATACATTACATCGTTGACTTGAATACAAAATACAAGCTTTCTTTACATTGCCTAACTTTACTATGATTGCTGCGGAAGCATATGAAACCGAAGATTTCTTAAGTAATCCCGTTTATGCGAATCCTCAACAATCATAGGGTCATATACAATCACCTCTAGTATAAAAATATAAATATTTTTCATCATAAAGAAGATTCCTCAAGTAATCCCGTTTATCGAGA
>BJCN01156233.1:0-21776 GCA_018326445.1 Flaveria brownii
ATTCTGAAGTATTTTTTTTTGAAATTCGATTTAGATTGTAAGATTTAATTTTTTTTACTTTTTTAACCTTATTGTGTTATGTTACACTTTGTAGTAAAAATACACTTTGTAGAATAACCTCACCCATCTTGGATTATTATATTCTTTCGCCCAGCCCTTGGTAACCTTGGATTATTATGTTTTTTGCCCCACCCTTGCTAATCACCTTATGATTTTTATGTCCTGCACTTGCTAACCCAGGATTGTTAGAATTGCGTGGTGTCATGTGCCAGCCAACCCCAGGTCCAACAAAACCTTAGTTGCGAGAGAAGCTTTATATGCGTCGTGCCAAAGGGTCAAAGGTTTGTCAACTGGGTGGGTTCGGTATTAGTATTTCAGATGACCTTTTTGTGTCGGGCTCCAACAAAACCATAAAGCTCTTTATATACAGATGGAATAGAAGATACATGGCATTTTTTCGGAAAATATACTACCTTAAAACAAAATTATCTTGGGAGTTTTTGTTCACTTTTCTAATTCCACACCATCTTTCATAATGGCTTTAAGTTGTTGCATCTCTTCCTAAGATTATATAGGTCGTAACAATTCATACGCAAATGGTGTTGTGAAGTGAGTTGAATATGGAGAAATAGTAGGTATGTTGGACTTGAAATAGAACTAAGTTGAGCTTGTAACTATGTTGCAGATTTGTAGGGACATTGGATGTTATCGTTGATGATAGTATATAAACTTATATTATTCAACAGAAATAAAAGAAAATTTATGGGTAATAAAAGCTGGTAATTTTTGACACGTATATGATACGATTAAATTTGTTTAATAAGAAATACAGAGCAAATTGTCATTTTCGTTCTCAAGCTTTGATCTGTTTTGCTATTTCTATCCAAACAAATATTTCTCTCTTTGACTTTAAAAATCACTAATCATTTTTGTAGCAAAGTTAATTTGAGTGTTAAATAGAGTGGTATTTATGTCCTTTTACAATAAAATAATTCCACCATTGCGGCCTTGACATCGCGGTCCTGTGTCTGCCGCTACCGCCGCGGAAAGAAGAGATCCAGCTTTCGCTCTCTCCTCTCGATTCGGTACTTTTTCAAAGGATAATAAGGGTAACCAGGAACAAATGAATGTTGAAATTAATTAGTGTTATGATTGGAAGATATTGAGTATTAGTGGTTTAATTTAGTTTTAATTTTATTGTTGTTTGTAAGTTTTGTGGGTGGGGGTTTCGTCGTATCTACCGCGGTAGCAGCAGACATGGCCGCACCAACGACGACGACGACGTCGAGCCGGCAATGGTGGAATTTGTTTATTACAAAAAACAAAATTACTCACTAAAATTAACTGACCGGATTGGATGGGAATGATAATTTTTTAAAAAGTTAGGGAGCCAAAGGAAGAAAAAGTTATTTTTGGATGAAAATAGCAAAACATATCAAAACTCGGTGACGAAAATAGCAATCTAGTAAAAAATATATTATTTATTTTGTTCATTTTTAAAAATAATTAAAATCATGAGGCTTGACTCCATTATATCACATCCTAGGTTCGTAAAAACATATAAAAAATTATAAGCATAATATATAGACGGTTAAACAGGTTTTTTGCATGACTGATACGTGAAATATGCGTGTTATCTCTAACCTGTTAAACACGATAATATCTCCGTTAAAATGGTAATGTTGATATAACAAACTAGTTGTATGAATTTCTCTAAATACTGTTTTTCTTTTTTTTTTCTTTTTCTTTTTCTTTGTGTGCGTTTGTGTGTCTAGAGGAAACCCCAGGAAACAATTTCTTATTATCAAAACAATAGTCTTATACAAGCTCATGACAACATGACAAAGAAAGCATCAAAACTTATAAGAAAAACAGTATGAAGGCAGTACTTCATGATAAAATCAAGAAAGCATGCAAAAATTTTCAGGTTCACATGCTATCATAGTTTGTCTAGTGTACTCTTTTGTTAGCAGAACTTGAACTAGCATGTTACCCATCTACAATATGTTTAGACCTAGTATTCCAATAAGAATGAATCGAAATTGCTCGTCTTCAAACCTTATTAGTATTCCACAGGTTATAACATAATATGGTATTTGATTCCGTTGGTACCATGGCCGAATTGATTAATAAATATTATTGAAAAGTCCAATAAATATTGAGAGTGATTTACAATCCAAAATATGAAAATAATACAATCTTATTTCTCAAGCGAGTAGTGGCTAGCGAATGTAGAATATATAAATGCATGCTTCCAAATTAACCTTGACTTAATCATGCATACCCAGAAGGCAACCGTTGTGTGTGATTGAATATAAATTTGTCTTCATGACTTTTATCATCAATGTTATGTGGATAATATTATTATGTAGTATTATTTTAGCTCTTTTTAATGAAATATATGTACTTTTTTTTTCAGAAAAAGTGGTATTTGCTTCATGACTTTGATTACATTCATAATCACTACATCACATATCAACCCAAATTCTTAATATTACTCTTTGTTTCAGAAGTAGTTTCCTTTGTGGTCTTGTGTCATTTGGAATCCAGGATCTAATCGACTAAAGAGGATAAAGCTTTGCATGTATGCGGCGACGTTGTGGTTTGTTTGAAAAACAAGAGATGAGTTCATCTTTAATTGTGTGCCGGTGGTTCCAGAAAAGGTGGCGGAGGAGATAAACGTTACATCGTTTTGGTTGATAAAACAAAGAGCGTGCTTATCAAATGTAGATTGGCGAGGGTGGTATAAATTTTGATGTAGCACACCTGCAGTTAAAGGTTTTTGTAATCAAACTTTTAACTTCAGATCTTTCTACAAAAATGAACTTTGATATGTTAATCTTTCTTGTTTACATGAGACAATTGTTTAACAACTTTTCATAATTGATTTCTTGTAATAAATCTATAAATTATCACCCTACATCAATGAATAAGAAATAATATGAACGTCTCATGAGAACACCCTAATAGTAAAATACCTATCCTTCATCTAGAGGTGAAAGGTTTAAATACTATGAAATGCAAGCACAAGTGGTTAATGTAAGGGTTAAAAAATGATCAGAAGATATCTTTTAAATTGGGTTATAGAACACTAGTTAAAATTAAAAAGTCACTTTCAAATGTCCTTGTGTTTTATACTGACAAAGTAGAGCCATATCTGCTACCATGTTCTATGCAGCAACACATAAATTAATATATAAAATATGGCAAACAACAGTTAACAAAACCTGCCAGGCATGAACACTACTCAAAATTAAGCAAAATACAGCGACTGCAAAAATATCTTTTACTATTTGCATCGTCAAAATCTTAAAATCGATCCTTTTGTCTTTTGATCGATTTCTCTATAACTGCAAAAATTCATAGTCAGAGACCTGGATTCCTAACCTTGATTCACCCTTAGAACAAAATGATGATCCCCTGGATTTCTGGCTTAGCGAATCATGAATGTGTTTTTGGGGTTCTTAAATATGTTTATGGTGCAACAGGCAACACTCTTTTCCAATGCTGACGAGCGAATTGAGCAAGTTGACACTAAAGTCAAGGACGGGTTTTCTCAACATATCTAAGCGCCTCTGCCTTTACATATTCAATTCTTTCTTCATCTCCCTTTGACTTTTCAAATTCAAGATACTTTTTAAACAAGAACTGCAAAATCCAAAACGAGAAAAAATTATGTGAATTGTATACTTGTGTGCATAAAACCTCTATTGAGAAATGTACACCCGAAAGTGTATTTTTAATGCATAAAACCTCCTGAATCATTTTATTTAAAAGAGAAAATCGTCATAAAAATTATATAATTTTCATAATCATATTTACATTGTCAAGTTTTTATAACTCACCTTCATCTTCTTAAGTGGCAGCTCCAAACATATGGTTCTCTCGAATAGAGCACGAATCACAGCCTCATCACCAAGCCGGATCTCCTGTCAAAGTTTAGATAAAATTGTTATCATATGAAAAGTTTGGTAGAACTATCATCAAAAAGACAATTATTAGTGAAAGTAAAATACTTGGTCTAGGTAAACACTCCACAAGTCTGTTCTTTTTGGGTACTCGCGAAGCATTCCTTCAAACAAGGACCTTCCTCTATCGGGAACTCCACTCTTGAACTCGGATATTGCTGTTTGTGTGATAAATTTTATATGTTTGTGTTTTGGAAGGCATATGAGAGCACGTTTTACAACTGACTGAACCATATCCTCATTCTGCTTTAATATTCTCTGAACCCGCCTTAACCAGACCTGCACGTTGGGTAAACGGTAAGCATGGGTCCCACTAACCCCTAAAATGAAATACATCAAAGAAAAAATAGCCAGTTGTGTATCAAGACACCTTGCATGAATGCTTAAACTTTTTGACCATCTTTTCAAGAAGACCGTCAGCCAATTTATCTTGATTGGTATTCTCATACATCCCTAGTAGTGCAAAATGGACCTTTTTGGGATCACACACCTGCAATGCCCTTTGAAATACTTTTACAACAGCATCCTGAAAGGAAAAAAAATCAAATCAGTTAGTAAAACAAGTAGCAGAGAGTAAAAATATCTACTGAAGTAAGAAAAATTCACAAATGTATATACCTCTGGGGGGTTTCCATATTCATTTTCTAAATTGAAGTAAGCAATCCAAATATTTAGCTTCTCTGACTCTTCTCTAATGTTGATTGTTCTCAAAGCTCTGCAACATCAAATGATGATCATGTGGATGTTAAATCATAGGTGAAGGGGTAAACTTACAACAGATATCATGTGTGGGTGTGATAGTAGTACCTCTCAGCCATTGATCGAGCCTTGTCAACTTCATTTGAGGAGAGTAAAAATTGCATGTACTTAAGCCAGATAAAGCTGCTATTGGGGGAACTTCTGATCAACTTCTCATAGTCATCAGCAGTTCGGGGCACGTCCTTCTGCACTAGTCTTTCCTCAGCAGCCCTAATTTCTCTTTCCCTGCAAATCAAAACATCCATCATGAAAAACAGTTGTGCAAACTTGCAGCTTACTTTGGTGGGCTCAGAGGGGCAAGGTGACAAAACAGCCAGTCAGGTAATACGAATAATCTTTATTCTTTTGTATACGTCAACAGGTTGGATAAGGTTGAGTGGAGCCAATATACTTTTTGCACAAAGATGACAACTTACATAAATTTATTTAAGAGATTTCATGCATTACAAATACAATTTGTGTGACTTTCAAACCATTTGGGTTGTTTCCTTTTAAACTCAGTCTTTTCAAATTACCCACATGGCGCGTTAAGAGATAAAAAAAACATAACCCTAAGCGACCATTTAGTAAGTGAAGGCACCTTTCTTCCATCTCTTTCTTCTTGGTGCGTCTAATTTTGTTTTCATTTGTTTTGGTTTTGTTATCAACGGGTTCTGGACTTGGAGGGGCTTCATCATCCATGGGGGCGTCTTCTGTTTCATCCAAACGAACATCAAGTGGAAGGACAGAAGCCCTTGATTCCACCTCAGCTAACACTGGATGATTCCCATTCCCAGACAGAATCATTGGCTCCTGGATGCCGGAAGGGGTATCATCATCTGATTCAGAATTATTCTCACTAAGGGAATCAGAACCATGATTTGCAGGTGTTCCAACATCAGCATTGGTATCAAAATACGATCCTTTCATCCCTAAGGATATTCTTCGTCTTTCTTCATCAATCTAATGGAAAGTTGAAGCAGCTTTAAATAAGTGTTCAAGAAAATCAAAGAGTTGCTCTGGTGCAAAATATAATGTAAATTTTTATCACCTTCAAAACGTTTGCCTTAACTCTTTCGCGCAGTTTGTACTTCGTTTCAAGGTTATCAGTCTTATCCTCTGGGAGCTCAGAGACATGACATAATCCAACCTGTATGAATAAAGATATATATTAGGGTCAGATATTGATAACAAAATGCAACCAAGTTAGACCCTCATCTCAAAAATAAATGGACTGGATGCTGCCATTTAAACCCTTAAAAACCAGGTTGATTTGGGTTATATTTGCAATTAAACATGTGAAAATTAAAACTAAACATGTCAAGTAGGTCAAACAGGTTGAAGTTGCCCAAAGTATAACAAACATTTTCAGCCTCCTATATAAATCAAAATATACAAATCAAATACTATTTACAAAGTAGTTTTTTTTAATCATATTCAAAACATTATTTATCTTCAAAATTTTACAAAAATTTACAGAGCTGTTGGTAAAAATTTACAAAGAGGTGGTGGGTCAATCCACGTTGACACATGCTAAAAGTAATCTATTTTCAATACTTAATGCGCATGTAACACACTATTGAAGACCTTCAATCACTATTTTGTGTTTTATCATAAAGAATCTCTTGTAAAATGGACACTTGTTAGTGCACTAGAAATAAAAAAGGTTGAACTTCCATGATAGTTGGAGAAAGCTTCAGGCCCTCGTAACCAAGAAAAAAAATAAAACATGTACTCACCGACTTCGACTGATCAATTGTGATAAACAACCCATACGACTCGATACGCTTTACCCTTCCAGATATAACATCTCCAACATGGAGACTGCCAAAATCAACATCAGCTTTTGGTTCTTTTGAACCACTTGTTTTGCGAAGGCTGACTTCAATTCTCTTTGACAAAGGTTCCAAAGAAAGCACCCTGTGTCAAAACACATCGTTACATGAGCATCAAAATCAGGTCTTCATTAAAAACGAGCTTACAGTAAATAATAATTACCTGCCGATTACAAGTGTGCCAATAGGAAACTCTTCTTCAGGATTCGAGACAAAGACATCAGACAAGTTTGAAATGAGAATTTTAGCATCAAGCTTCCTAGAAAGCATAATGAAACATCCCTTTGCCGTGATGTTCTTAACATAACCCTATAAAAAAAGTTAAAACCATGCAAAACAATAGTTGGTATCATAAAAATTTTAACCTCTTGAAATGTGACACGTGTATACACTATATAAAGCAGAGTAGTCAAACAATACATGAGAGTATTTACCTCTATGACCATATCAGGCTTAAGATCTTCAATCTTTTCATAACGATTACTTTCAGATTTCCTGCAAACAATCATTATGGTAAATTCATATTTTTTCTATTTTGTAAAATACCAAACTAATAATAGTAATTTAGTTACCCAATTATCTCGACTAAAGATGAGCGCAAAGACAGATCAACATGAAAAGTCCCTATCGCAGAACGGCCAATGTCAAGCACTTTGCATTTGACAAACTGCCCTTCATGGTACCCAGACAATGGATTGGATACCCAAGAATCTGTTAGTTCTGTAAAATGAACTTTACCCGACAGGTGCGGGTCGATTTGCACAATCAAGCCATTAACACCTGGCAGTATTTTAGAAATTCGGCCACCCACAGTTGCACCTTCAAAAATGTGAGATGTGACAGTCTCGCTATCATCTGTCATGGAAGCTCCATTAGCATGTAGTCCACCACCTGGTTGACGCAAAAGTACCCGCAACAATCTTTTATCTTTATAAGTACTTAGGATATAACCGGATACGAGTTTTCCAATGTGAAAGCGGTTCTGGAAATCTTGAAGATCAGAAGGGTCACTTGCACTGTCAAGAATATATAGCTGTGCACGTATATCTCGAGTTACAGATAACCACACCCAATCTTTATCCACTTTATACACAAACCCAGTCACATTTTGACCAATCGAATAACTGAAATCTTGTGGTGCACACACATCTGATTGATCTGCAAGTCCAAAATAAAAAACATGGGAACCAGTGCAAATTTGACAAAATAAAGGTGACAAGTACAGAGACAAACATGATTTACCTGCAAGCACAGATGGTCTGATGGACAGCTCCCATCGAATATTATTACTTTTTTCAGCTTTAGATTTTGACACAATCTTTGTTGTTAGCGTCTGCCCAATTTTATAGTTACTAAATGGGTTCTCCAGCTTGTTACCATCGCTTGTCTGTTAAATTGCGATAGAAATTACATATTTATAAACAAAAGGAGTAGATCGGGAAGATGATATAAGAAACATGTTACCTCTGTGATGTGTATCCGTCCATGAAAACCAGAACCAAATTTCACTTTAAGCTCAAGCGGCTTTATTTCTGTAACCTAAAACCCGATAAAGTTCGATCATTATATGCTATTCAGAGGCCAAAGTTTTATGCAATTTAAATAATGAACCAAACCGACCTCAGCTTGAACAGAAGAACCAACATCATAGCTAGACTTCTTTTTTGCCCTCTTTGCACTGGAAGTCTCCATGGCCTCACTGTTGGATTTAAGCAACAACAATAACCTGTCTCCTGTTGAAGAATCTGGAAGAGCCATGACAGATGCAATCACCCTACAACAAATAGTACATGCATACGTTATAAATATGCATATGTATGTGTTTATGTATGTATATTATATCAGTAAAAACTCATTGTTAAAAAAGTAGAAGAATGCATAGGGTTACTTGATTAATTTACCGTTGTCCATTCACAAATTGTTTTGGTTGGAATGCTTGAGTGTTGTAGTCATATGTAGATGCATATCCCAATGAATATTTAGCATCCGGGATAGAAAGAACCTGAGCCAGATATATAGCACAAAAAGAAAAAATCAAGGTTTAGGTAACGCAAATTGCTCACATCAACCAGACAATGCTTAATAAACAAATCAAATATATCACTTGCCAAATAATTCTCTTTCACAATTTCCACTACTGCATTTACAGTTTGGTTCACCTCCAAGTCCTTGTGTGCTGACCTTTTGCGCATCTGGATGGCAAAAGATAAACAAAAATTGAGAGTGGGAATTAACAAAAAAAAATATTCATATGTGCAATAGAAATACAGATAATGTTGAAAAACATATCATGGATAACCTTTTTGGGAGTTCGGGAATCAGTGTTCTCCGTGTATCTGTTAATTAACTCTGCCTTCATGGACAAATCCACAAGGCGATCCATCTTGGCTACATCAAGAATTGCCGCTTTAACGATTGAACCAATATCTATAGTTGATCCACCACCTGCACAGAAAGACTGTTAGTTACATGTTGCATGAACCAATCAAGTAAATGCAGTTGATTACATACATTGGTGATGTGTGATAAACCCAAAAACATCACTATACTTCTGAAAGCTGATAATAACTCCAGATTCTTTTACTTCATGGACAGAGCCCTCAATCACATTACCAATAGGGAAGTCTTTTACCCATTTCAGACTAGAGGACTTCATACCAGAGTATTGCAGCTTGGCAATCTAAGAAATCAAGTGAGAAAAAGGAAGTCACATCCAACAACAGTAAAAAAACAGAATACTGCAACTGTCATTATAATATAATTAATCACCTTTTCCTCCAAGATAAAGTATTCTTGAATGAATGATGCATCTGTTGAAGAGCACAATGACTGCTTCAAGGATAGTGTTATCCTACCAGTTTCACCATTAACCTAGGAAAATCCAAAGAATATATGCAGATTAATACAAATATGTAAAGTTTAGGCGTCGTTTGGTTCACAAAATTCCATGGAACTGGAATTGGAATTGGAATTAAATTTTTTTCATCCAAAATCTTGTTTGGTTGGCCCACCAGATGGAATTGGAATTAATAAATTTCTCACATTCATTGGAATTCACTTTCCTTCCACTTACCCATGGATCGTTCAACAATCCAATGGAATGTTCAAAATTAACATTCTAATTCCACTCAAAAATTTACTAATCAAACACCTTATTATTTTTAACAAGATCCATTCCAGTTTCAATTCCATTTCCATTTCCAACTCTTCTACAACATATTCTGCAAACCAAACGACCCCTTAGTCAACACTTCCACAGAAATCCGAACGAAAAAAACAAACTCCAACTCCTTCATGTACCTCTTGTACGTTACTACGAACAGACTGTCCGACATAAAAGGCTTCAGAAAGATCAGCTCTGTGGTCATCAACAGCCTAAACAATATAGAACAGAAGGTTATATAAGCTACAAAACAAAAAATGACTTTAAATAATTCATTAGCAGAAATGTACCCGATTTTTTGGAGCAAAACCAGTTAAACGTCCAATGAAGCGTACAAAGCAACCAGTGTCAATAACATTACAGACATAACCCTGGCTCGGAGATAATATTAAGTTATCAGGGTAAGTCGTAATCAGCAGCCAAATATACAAGAATTACAGTACAAGCGCTACTGTGTCTTCAACACTCTACTAGAGTACTAGCTAGGCATAAAAAGAGCTAACATATAAACACAAGAACAAGGATCTTACAGGAACCACTGAATGCAAGTATACTTGACTGGCATCTGCAGGCAGTTGCTGACCAGCATTAACAAGAGAATACTTGGCAGTTAGGATCAAGTTGTGGTTCTCGACATCTGTAGAAGATAAAATAAAATCCATAATTAGAATATCAAAATAATACAAATTACATGCTTGTATTTTGCAAAAGCCTATGATGGATGACAACAGCAGCTTCCTCATACGGCTAGGCCAAACTGTAAACATCTAAAAGGCACACTTACCTAATACCAAGAGTTTTTCAAACTTGTATCCAGGCTTCAATGCCGACTTCATTATAGAAGCAAGCCCTGACGTAGAAAAATATATAAAACTGAATGATAAAAAAAGTACAATGTTGCTTAAAGCACAAAGATAGATTCAGAAGCACCTAAAAAGATCATTAAATGCTTACCATGGTTGTCTGCCAGATGTTCAGGAGTAATTATTCCCTTGCTGTAGCCCTTAATACCAACATCAACTATTATTGCGTTAGGAGTTACTCGTTCACAAGTGCCCGATACAAGACTCCCAAGTTTGACTTCATCATCTTCAGATGTCCTGCAAAACAAAGAATAATAATGTTGATATCTTGATATTATCCTTAATAATTCCTTAAAAAGTTGATTAAATTGAAGAATGTGAAAAAAGAAACCTTGCAGGAGTCGCTAAGAAACTAAGGCTGATCCTCTTTAGAGCGGGAACTGAACTTGTAACTCTGCACTTGACAACTTGCTCAACGTGATACATCGAATTCACATCAGATCCTGGATCTAGCCCAAGCTCAGCCCTGATTCAAAAAAATATTTAATTATCTGAATACTTAATTATCAAAGATTAACAGATAAGACTCATTGCAAAAACCAAAAGCATTTCCATTCTGACCCCAAGCAGCCAAAAACTTACAAACAGTTTTCACCAAGTTAAACCAGAAAGATGTGGTTATGCTAATGTCATCAGTATAGGACATGAAGTATTTGGATCTAACCTTGGAGCAAATCCTTGAACACCATTGTAAAACCGAACAAAACAACCATGAGGTTCAACTTTTGTTATCCATCCATGAGTAGATAATCCTTCTGTTGCATCATTATATGAACTAAGAACCGTAAGCTTTGATTTTACCTGACAAGATGAAACAGAATCCTTCACTAACTGAAGTGTAAAATGATCGAAACACATGAGGACTTTATTTTATATCAACCAAGAAAATTCAATGAAAATGACTTTTATTCTAAAAAAGAATGAAAATATGGGAGCACCATACAAGTGTTTTCTTGTGTGTGACGGTAATTCTTTTAGACTTGCAACCAAGCACACGGAAGACTAACTCAGCACCAACCTGTATAGACAAAGACACGTATTATAACCACATTATTAATGTGTGTATTAGAGTTGTCCAAATAAGCACAACATGAGTCCAACAAATGCGGTGAGATGAGCTAATTTTGATAACAAATAATGAATTGCAAAAATCTTCACAGATAAGTTTGTTGTAAATCACCTGAAACTTTTTTCTAGGTTTTACAATTTCAAATTCTGACATGTGACGAAGTGGGCAGAGTGCCTTGACACCACTAGCAAATTGCACAATTGCACCAAAACTATCAACAATGAGAACTTTGGCTTTCACCACCATTCCTGGTCTGACATCAGAGTGAGTAAAAACAGAGCCCTCAAATGCACTAGTCTGTATAGAGCCAAAAAACAAGTGATGCATCTTAATAAGCCATATGTTCTCAAGTTACAGGTAGAAAGGCCTGCAGCTATTAAATAAACATAACATGTCTTGCTAATTTATAACTCCTCTCCAGCTCTCCTCGTTCAAAACAACAATTGTAAAGGATGAATTCTAAACAACAAAAAAGCTAAACCTTTAAAACACCAGTGGCAAGACCCTCCAAAAGCCGAAACCCAGAAACTCTCACACGAACAAGGCTTCCTTCCTTGAAACTCTTTTCCCATTTCTTAACTTCTTTGTCAGATAAATCTGACACCTAAGATCATCATGAATTACACATAAAATTTAGATACGTAATTAGGTAAAAATATTAATTGTTTCAACCAAGTTTCTCAATTACACTTACGTTAACATACGCTGGAGTTGGAATTGGATCCGAAGGGATTTCCAGCAGCAGTCCAGATCCTTTATCAATTCTAACCACTTTCGAATCGTCGAATATATCACCAACTTTAACAAGCTGCATACAGGTTGCATGAACTTTATTAAAAGCATAACAAGCATAGTAGCAAGGACTCTGTAAATACTGTTATTGCATAAATGGCACATCAGACTTTACACAACAAACATTCACCTCAGACACTGGCAGTCCACATAAATTCTATAACATATTTATAAGTTGTTAAAACTTTCTGTAAATGATAGTTTCCAAATGTGCACCAGAGCTTTCTATAAGCCAAAATAAACAACCTTCAAAGATTGAATTTCTATGGCAAAAAGATTGCAATGACATTAATTCACATATTAAATTTTGCAAGGACTTACTGAGGGCGGAGCATTGTTATCAACAAGGTGGGGATTCAGGGTCAAACCAACAGCCCTGGTTGATGGATCGATAAACAGAATCCGAGCATTGACCTGAAATTGATAGAAAAACAACAGTGAAAACATTGATGCAGCAAAAAGAGAAGAGCTCTTGCAGGTGAAAAAAAGGAAGACTCTATTTGATGCTACATATGCTGCATGATATAATAAGAAAACCATATTTATTCCTTTTTGTTATGTGTTACAAGGTAATATGCACAGCATTTGAGCAGTTTGAGTTTGCTCTTTAAGCATAATGAAAGGTGATAGAATACTGGTTTCCATCATTTTGCTTTTCTCGTTATCTGTGTTTGAAAAAGAAAGGCATTGCCTAGAACATTAATATATGAACAAGCAATAGAGGTGTTAGGGATGGTAGAAATCCTGCAGATGCCAGAGCTCAACTACCAATAGAATCTTAATTTGGGAAGGAAAAGAAACCTCTTTCATTAAGAAATTTCCTAGAAAATGCACACTATCAGATGTTAAACATCGATTTATCACAATAAACAAATATATTACAAACTCTAGTGACTCTGAATTTGAGCAGCAAAGACTCGGCCAGGTGATATAAAAATAGGATATAAAACCACAGACTATATAAGAAACCCAATTTTCTTCAAGAATGCAAAAGAATCCTCACCAAATAAAAGCTGCAGTGGTACTCCAAAAGTAGCGCCAAACACGAAAAAATAAAAAATAACACTTAAGGCACTGTAAAAACTAAAAACAGGACATAAATTCAACTTGAAGTAATCACCGAGTGCTAAAAAATTATGAAAATTCAATCAAATGCATGATGATTGAATATTGTGTTATGTGAAGTAAAGTTCCCATCTAAATTTGTTTGTGCAGAAAGAAAGCACAGATTTCACATAGCAAACAGAAGCCAGATGAATAGAGGTTTACACTGCATGGACAAATTACTCCCTTAGTTTCAATTTAGCTCTCTTTTGACTGCAGAAAGTTTACAAGATATTTAAGGGTGCATCAATTAAAATCAATCCTCTCAGGTGACCACAAAGATTTTAGAACAAGTTGCCCATTTTGGAGAAAGCATACAATAGAATAAGAATTGCCCGAAAAGAAAAGAAGAATATGGCTAGTCTTGTTGCCAAATGAAATATATTAACCTACAAAATCGGTATACCCAGTAAACTAATGATCCCCTGCAATTCTGCAAAAGAAGTATGCATTTTTACCTTCTTGTTTTGAGTGTACTCGTCTTTCCAGTTTGAAGTGGGAAGAGTTTTTCCCAAATGAAAGATATCAACCTACAGAAATTATAATTCCAAGAGGCAAGGCCTGAGTAATTAAATTCTAAAGCAAGTAAAGGAAAGAAAGTAAGGCAGACATACAGTTCCTGTAAAAAATGTGAGGAAGGAAAGCATGATGCCATTTTCGAGGGTTGAGCGCACACGAGCATTAACCATCATGCCAGGAACAAGCAGATTAAATGGAATGCCTTTAAGATCCTTTGTCTATATGGAAGTACAAGAATGGCATAAATTGTAACAGTTAAACAGAGGAGACTATCATAGCAGTAGAGAAAAAAGAAGACAAATACTTACCACACATTTGGCCACCTCACCAGCATCAGAACTAAGATTAACAACTTTACGAGTTCTATCAATACTCTTTACAACTCCTTGAACAAGTTTCCCAATAACCATCTTAGCATCCCTGCTACCTGCTTGTTTCCATATGCATGTAGAATCCAGGCACAACAGATCATTAAAAACATATGAGAGGTGCTCCAATGCAGCCAAAAAGAGCCAAAACTAGTTATCATGATAAATATCTAAAAGACATATGCATAGCCAGAAATAAATAACTTGCTATCCATCTTAACCTAACAGAGAGTTACAAACTACTCAAGTCAAAATGTAAATAATATATACAATGAAGAACCTTAAAGTAACAATTACCGTCTTTGCTGCTTTTTTGCATAAAACCAGTAAATGAAGTTACTCCAAAATGAAGCATGTAACCATGGTCTTCAATGCTTTTCACATACGCACTAATTACCTACAGAGCACATAAAAAATGGAAAGCTAAAAAAACTTAATGTATCAGAAAGAGGGAGCGGGATGACATGTGTTACCCATTGTTCTCTTAACAAAAAACACAATCAATAAACAGTTGATAAGTCATTCTACTTCTAAAACAAGTTTATGCTGACCTATAAGAAAAGACTCAAATATAATCCTCAGTAAAATATACTCTCTAATCTTGATACATAGTTCTGTAATTCTGATCTGACACGTTACACATGTGAGAGACAACCTATTGACTGAATTAGCAGCAGATATGCACTAGATCTCACTAACGAAAAACGATGATCAAGTACATCTTAAATTCTTAATAATGACCGAAATAGCTCACCATCCCTTCTTGAAGAACATCCAAAGTAAAGCTACTATGCAACAAAGCAAGACGTAGAGAGAGCCAAATTTTGTGCTTCCCTTTTTCTTTCTGATCACCATCTAATTGGAGTACTATGCATGAAACCAGTTGCCCAACCATATATACAGCAGACAGAGCATCACCTTCTGTATCCTGTTTGGGAAGAAGAAAATTGTATATCAAATGCAATTTTTAATAAGAAAACCCAAAGAGAAGACATTCTGAAAACACCAATTACTGTCATACATTAAGAAGAAATAAAGTGACTAAACATTTCAAAAAGAATATTACCCCTTTCATTTCAACATGTAACAGAGGATCTATTGCTTCAAAAGAACGCACTAAACCACGAAGGCCTCCTGGAAGACTAACTACAAGATCTTTCTCATTCACTTCAGATATTACACCCCACAGCTTCATTCCAGGAGTAACATTCTAGAAGAATCCAAAAAAGCAAAAGACACATAATGCAACTTTTGTCAAAATTTCTATGCAAAAAAGGGAATCATAAGTTGCATGGCTGGATAACATGTCAACTAAAACTACTGTTTAAAAAACAATGGCAAAAAAATAACGAGCAAACTAATTTAAAATCCTGGCTTCTCAACTAGTGAGAGAGATTGAGATTCAAGCATCTATATCATATTGTATTTCCTTAATTGATGAATGTGGCCTTGTCATTCAAAAACACTAACACTATAACATACTCATAAAAAAAAGTGTCAGCATAACCAAACAAAAAAGAGGCCTTCAAACAATCAATAGTGTCTAACTGTGACTTTGATGTGATTTCGTTTATTCAATAAAAACAATACACAAGAGCACCCACAAGCGTTGCTAGTTGATTATTTCATGTTAAGTGATAAAATAATACTTTATTCTTATGTAACAGTAAGATACCCAAGATAAAACTGCAAAAACCTCAAAATATAGCGTACCCTCAAAGTGATCTTATTAGCAAACCTAGGCAATTTCCCACTGTTCCCATCACCAAAAAGTGAACCCAGGTCATCTTCGGTTGATTGAGTAAACTTTTTCTTTCTATCTTTCCGTGTTTTCTTCAAAACTATATTCTCCTTTTCAAATTCTTTGTCGACCTCTGCCCGCACTTTATCTACCTCTTCCCTACTTAGTGAACTCTGTCCACCTACAACACTCAAAACCTTGCATAAATATTAATGAGCAAGCTGATTAATAACAATTAACTATAGAAAAGTGTTCAAGTCTTAGACCTCTAGGGAAGTCAGGGACATCATCTTCAAGCTGAATTGGTAAAGAACCTTTAGACACATCGTCATTTAATTTTTGAGGCGGTTTAAAAGGCTTTTTAGATGATTTTTGAAATGTCTTAAGCTTGTCCTCTGATTTCTTGTTAAAGGATTTCTTGAAAGGTTTGCCCATGTCCTGCACATATAAAAATTTTACAAAGTGGCACATAAACACATAATCTTTCTACATTGCAAATGCATAAACACCAATATATCAGTTACATACCAAAATATTTAGAATAAGGCATAGAAAACTTGAGTGTAATATTATGTTGTTAAAATTGTTTAGTTGAAATGATTGAATCATATATATAAGTAGGGGATTTCATGGCATGATTTTGACGGCTTCTAAGTCAAATTGTGAGCCAACCGCTAGACGCTAGTTACGGTTATAAACTCTATAAACCATAGCCAAACCGTTGGAAATTTAAAACCGAACAAAACCAAACCGTGCAAATGGTTTATTTTGCCTTTAAATTGGAAGTTGCATAAAATACTACATTTAAGAATAACTTCATACATCCTCACAAAATCTTAATATGTCACATTTACCTAAAAAAATTATAATATCAAATATACCCGTTTTCTAATTTTTTACATTAAAATACTTCTCTTATGTCAAAATTATTTATGAGAGTTTGAAGTGTAAGAAGAAAGAGAATGGTATAATGGTCATATTATGAATCATATTCAATGAAATGAGTAAATATGAAATTTTAAGTGTTTTGAATTGGTATATTTGACATTAGTTTTTTTCGTTGGGTAAAGATAATATTTTAAGTCTTGGGGTTTGTATGAAACTGACCCTAAATTTAAAATACATATTACCTAGAACTTCAAATCAACAATACAACATCAAAAGTCAAAGTTTAAACAAAAGCTGAAGAGCTGATAAAAATTTAACTTCAATTACATGCAAGTGACAAAAAAATTACAAGAAGATCCGTTAGTATAGAGATGGCATTCTTATACATCAAAAGACATAGAATTACATAGGTATGTAGTAGAAGGCTAGAAGCTTGATTAATGGATAAGTGAGCCAGAACTAGAGTTTTTAGATGAACATAGGATAGGTTGAACATGATGATCAAGAAATTAATGGATACTGTAGTTCCTGTAGGTTCACAGTATTGGTCAATTACAATATCTACAGAACTACGTACATAATTAAAGTATACATTTAGGCCATAAAATTTTAACATTGCATCTGTGGTTCTAGTTTAGATAGTAGCTTATACATACTAGCACACATGCAATGAGATTATACATACCAACACACACATATACATATTGCATAACTACCAACATAGCATATAGATCATATACATTCTAGCATACATGAAACATAGATATTTACATAAGGTTAAATTGAAGAAAGAAAAACACAGAAATCAACACCATAAATACGATAAGCCAAGACATTTTTGTGATTAATCACCCGTATTAAAACCAAAAAGGGACTTCATTTACAATTCAATCATCAGTTTCAAAGTTATAATCAATTTAAGGGTCTAGAAATATAATTTCATCTGTGTTAACTCCATCGCATTCTACCATTCTTCTGTTCCTCTACCATTTGCTGTCTAGTCCCATTCTGTTGCAGGGTGGTTCCTCTCCTCTGCCACCTGATCATTGACTAATTGCAGTCACCACCAGTCCGCAACCACCACCTTGCCTGCAGACTCTGCCTGCTGGAGCCAGGTAGCCTGCACTCAAGTTTTTATTTATTTATTTATTATTTTGATTCTTGTCTTGTTTAAGTTTGTCTTTAAATTTGTCGGCGTTAAAGCCTAAATTAATGTTTCTAAACCCCAAAATTGATTATAACCTTGAAACCGATGATTCAATTGTAAATGCAGTCCCTTTTTGGTTTTAGAATGGCTGTTTAATCACAAAAAGGTCTATGCTTATCGTGTCTATTGATGCAAAGCTAAAATTCTAAAGCCTAATTGTATGTGCTACTTTAATTATGTATGTAGCCATGTAACTATTGTAGTTCACTAATACATGAACCGGCAGGAACTACAAAATTCATTAATTTCTTGATCATAAAGTTCAACCACCCTATATTCTATTTTGAAATGGCATAACCGAAAACTGAATCGAACTGGGAATATTGCTAACCAATCCGAACTGAACTGAATGGATGTCGGTTAAACACCAAAAAAAAAAATTAACAAAATAACATTATGGCCAAATTACTTGTATTAGAATCACCTTGCATGCCCTAACAATACATATCAAACGATTAAGACAGATTATAACAATCTCATAATATCATCCCATCAAAAAACACCCACACACACAAAAGTAACACTGAAAGTTGAAAAACATTTGATGTTCAAACTTCATACAATCATAAGTCGCTCCAAACTAGAGTTCGTGAACACCCCTACAGTTACTGAGCTCAATAAGACACACAAACAGAAATGAACACCCCTAAACTTCCATATTATATAGCAATTAAAAAACAATCGAAGATTATACAACAATAAAAATAACAGATTGTGACTGAAGTTCACCTGCGACGGTGCGAAACTGCGAGTTCGAGTTTAAAAAGCAGTTGATGGCGATGTGTGCTCGTGTGCTTAAATTTGAGTTCGAACAACAATTGTGTGCTACTGAGTGTTGATTCAAGAAATTAGGGTTTGGGGCTTGAGATTTATTCGATTTTGAGAGTATTGAAAATTGGGGTTGGGGCTGTGAAGAAAAAGTTTAGTTATGGCGCTCAGACGCTCAACTGATTTAGGAAATTAGGGTTTGTGTAGGGTTTATGGTAGAAGTTTGTGATATATTATTGGTTTTTTAAATAACATAAAATAAAGTTTTCAATACCTTAACTCGTATACTGTGTGCAAGACTACAAGCTATATATATGTGGGTAAGATTACTTGCGCTTCACGGCAGGGTGTACAATGACATGTGTGTGCTTAATGTTACGTTTGCGAACTTTGTTACGGTGACACTAACGCGACCTCGTACTACCGCGCGACTACAAGTTTAAGAACTTTGTTACATGGGTTGCAAAATGTGTATTGACTTGATATCGCACGTGCATCGCGGCTTAGTTGTATAATAACACTAACATACATGGTTAACGGCGTGTTGCGATGTTTCCATGAACCTTGTTTTGCTTATTAGCACGGTAACAATAATGTGCTAAGTTTACCCACAATATCTTTAGAAAAGTAATTAAGATAAAAGATATTAAGAAAAGTAGCAATAAAAGTTAGTAAGAAAAGAAGAGAAAAAAGGCCCGAGGTTTGAACATGTATGTTGTGCATCACCGATGAACAATCTACCCAACTCATCCAATAATACAACTGTAACTAAGGCTTTAAAAAGTTACATTTAACGCACAATGAAACTAGTAAAAAAAAGACAAAAAGTTATGGATCAATCCAATAATGACACGTGACAGTCAGTGGAAACCCTCCACCGACACTTACAAATGAGTATATATAGAATGTTTTTATATATCAATGATTTATACATACGCCTGAAGCACTTATGAATTATGATTGGCATGATTGTTAGCTTTTGAAAGGGAAATGATTAAGAGGTAGGGTGACGACACTACGATGGTAGCCGTTAGATATACTTCATAATGTTAACTAAACAAGCTCCATACATCGTCTTAGCCAACAAAATAGGTGCACTAAGGCTCCCATGAAATCCATAACATAAGAATGAGGTATACAGAGAGTGTTGCGGATTTTGTACGGAGGTAGAATAGAGAAAGCATACAAATCAAGGGAGCGAACGGGGTAACGGATGTATGAGATTTTAAAAGCAGAGGGCGAAATAATTGGCTACCAGTGAGTTTGCATGAGAATGGCCCATGACATGATGAAGCAAGTAAAGGAATTCATTAATGCAAAAAAACACATTTTGTGGTTAAATGAAAGAGCGAGAGTCATATAAGCAAGTCATGCATGTCTATAAAAGTTATTACATGGAGACTTGAAGCCAGGGAACCTCCCCCCCCCCCCAAAAAAAAGACACTTGGTAGTCACGCGTTGAATAACTTGCCATTCTTTGTACCAAACACATGATTACGAGCACCGAGACCACAACTGCTAGTCCAAGGACATCGTAAAAAGGCTTTAACACACTTTTTTGCTCAACCTTCAACCCAAATTCAAACAAGGCTTTGATGGGTCGATATTTTGATCTGCGCTATGAACACGGACATCACACGGAAGACTGTTTCCGTTAAAAATAGGCATATCGTATCAACGTAGAAAAACAAAATCTCTCACACCTATTCAGTGGCATAGAGTATCAAGGAGGATGGCTAGACGAAGATAACTCAGAAGTTTGTGCTGATGTAGATTCGAATAAGAATGACATCATGATGATAGGTAATCTAAAGATCTTGAGCTCTTACGCAAGAGCCATACAAAAATATGAATACATTTAAAATGTATATGGAACAAAAAACTATTTCCCCTCCCATCAAGATAAGGGATCCATCGATATCCGGTAATAAAACATTTAATAATAGATTGTCAGTCACACTTAGGGATGTAAACGAATAAAATTGGTTCACAAGCTACTCGGGGTCGACTTGAAAGATACTCAAATCGAGCCAAACTTAATTGAGCTCGAGCCCGAGCTTGAGCTCATATTATGGTCGTTTGCTAAACGAGCTCGAGCCCGAGTTTCATATATCAAGCTCAAGCCGCCTCGCGAGCCTAAACTTATATATTTTTTAACATATTACATGTATATCTATATAAATAATTTTATTATATATACAATTATGATCAAATTAATTAAATAATATATATTAGGTTGTATATAATAAGTATGATTATTAGTAATTATAGAAAATAAAATTTTAATAATTTAATGAGAAACGAGCTGACCCTAGCCAAGCGGAGCTCAAGCTTGAAAAAAATTTTACGAGCCAAACTCGAGCTCGATAAAGTTATAACGAGCCGAGCTCGAGCCTTAGCAAGCTCAGGCTTGGCTTGTTTATGTTGTTAAAGGCTGTTTTCCTTTATACATATAAGAACAGTAATATTTATTACATGTGATTCGAGTTACATAAGTGATACAAATAAACTGATTAGAATTTGGCTAAGGCACGTATTTTATACGCTTCCCTTAAAACATATTTCGGGTGACACACACAAGAAACCCGTCTGTCTCCCAGGGTACAATAGCCGTAGCAGATTGCACTGCCGAAGTTAACCACAACCTGAAAATGATACCTGTATGCTATCTTAACGAAGAGATATAAGCGTAGAGTTTTATCAAGAAGATGCAAAGATCAAAACCGAAGCAGGAGCAGGAGCAAGTTTTGAAG
>BJCN01156238.1:0-10365 GCA_018326445.1 Flaveria brownii
CGGTTTTGATGAGAAAACATGCTAAAAGATTATGAAAATTTTCTATAAGGATCGGATAATGGGTTTTCTAATTTTTGAAAGATAAAATCAAATATAAGACAATTTAGAATATCAATGAGATGTTTCGAGTGTAAGTGTTCGGTTTGCATACCAAAGCGAATACGTTAACCTATCAAAGATTTTGTTCAACCATAACATTAATGAAGACGTGCGTACCTATAAGTGGACACTCACCCCAAGGGTTCCCGAGTAAGGTAAACGGATCAATCGGTTGATTTGGATCTATATGAATACTTTCCTAGAAAAATCACCTCGTGATACAGGAATCCTACTCTTCCAACATTACATGTTTTCAGTCATGTGACATAGACTTTAACCGGATTTGAAAACCATGAATAATAATGCAACATTTTAAATTTGAAAACCATTTGTTTTAGGCACACAACGCCTTAGAATATGATTTGAGAACCGTATGTGCATTGATTGAAATCAAGGTGTAAGGATTAATTACATAAAGCATATAATCCCATAATCACGTATAAGCATACAAGGCACATAAAATGCTTTTAAGCATATAAAGTACATGAGATAACTCATTTGCAAGATTCGTAGTTATAGTCTAGGTCATTTCATTTCTAATAACCTAATTCTCTAAAAATATGACTCTAATACCAATCCGTCACACCCCAACCGATGGTGGAATCATCGGGGTGGATGAATGTGAATCAATTGCTCGTAGCACATGGTAGTAATTGCGTTGAAATAATATTAAAAGTTACTTTCATTCAAATAATACTAACCAAATAATCCATTACAATCAACAACAATCCAAATAAATATAATAGAAGTCCTTTATTAAACTATGTCCAAGTCCTAAATGAGCATGAAGAAATCCAGTAATCAGCATTATTGAAATCAAGTGATAAAGTAACGAGTCAGCTAACGAATTAGCCGGTAAGTAAACATAGGTTTACATACATACATAGATTGATTATGATGATTGAAAACAATTCAATTCACATGACAATGTCAAGATTTATAAATGCAATACTGTAGTAGAAAACCCAAACCAACACAATCAAACCTAATGACCGAATTGACTCGGTCCGCAGACAAAGCCTTATAAAATGAATGATTCTGGTTTCAATCATCACGCGACTAAACAAATGGGGTGGATTTGTCAAACCAATAGATCTATAATTATTACCGTGGTTGCATAAACTAATAGTTGTGTTATCATCTAGTTTATCTAACTATACACACATAATTGCAAGTAATAACATAGCATGTCTTGAATTGAATTTTGAAATAAAATAACAATGAATAACAATTAACTGTATAAGTATCACGTGATTCCCCAAATAATAAATACATAAAAATACGCAATGAATACCCAATTGATGATAGGATTTAAATTATTTGAATTTTAGAATACGTAAATAGACATCAAAGTTTCCTCACGAATAACCTAAGAATGGTGTCCTAGATTAGAATAATAATAATTTAAAGACGAGACATGAACTAGGGTTACGATTAGGATTTAAGGTTTAGTAAAAAGTATTAAAATAACATCACCAAAGTATAATACATCTTGATTGAATAAGAATAAAACAAATTGATTAAAATGATAAAAATTGAAAATAATAGATAAATAATTAAATAGAATCATTTAATTTATAACGGTAGAGTTTGAATAATAATTAATTAATAGTTAATTATTTACTAATTTGGTCAAAATAATTAATTCAGTAATTAATTGTATAAATGATTTGTAAAATTATTTGATATATTTTAGGTTTGATTTAAATTAAATAATTTTTACATAATATAGAACTTATAATTAAATTTTATGATAATTTTTTAACATTTAAGGCCTTTAAAATTAAATAAAATATGTATTTTTAAACCTTTAAAATATTCAGAAATTAATTAATATTTACTTAAATGAATTTAGTTTACAAAATTACTTTTATATTAATATAATTATATAATAATATTTTTCATCAATCTAAAAATTATAAGAAAATGAGTTTTTTAAAAATATATGGGGTGCCTGGGTTCAAACCCGGGGTCCTAAGTGTATGTCTTGACTTAACCGGCTGGGCTAGCACCCATATTTGTTTTGAATCCATAAAAAAGTGTTTAAAAACATAAATTAAACAATCCCAAATTCATACGAACCCTAGAATCAAATAATCCAAATCAAAACATAATTCGAATACGTTGGTCAAATCAACATTAGGGCTTTGATTCCCCAGGTGTAGACGTGTATGAATGTGTAAACAATTGCCTGAATGGTTATGATTTGGATAGAAACACAACTAAGTTTAGAGTGATTCGAGATTATTGTGATGATAATAGTCCAATTGGTTTGGTATGAAGTATTCTTAAATGGTTACGAACAATAGCCCTTTAAAATTTTTGAGTAAAATTGATTGGGATAGATGAACAACCATGTTGCGGGTTGATGATGAAGATGAAGGTCAATTCGATATGTGAGTGTTTGGTAGCTGAAATTAGATGCTAGAATATATTCAAGGGGTCGAATGTGTTGTTTGCCCTCACTTTAATAGGTCCAATTTATGTTGTTTCGAATCAAACATATTATGAGGTTTGATTCGAGGGTTTTGGTTGGAATTAAGGATGATTACTCAGTTTCAATCATAATTAATAGATGTTTTCATTTACAATGATCATGATTATGATAGTGGTTAATGGCCTGTTGGATATTAAAGAAGAAAATCAAACATTCTAATTCGAAACAGAAATTCGATTTAACGAGTTTGAATTGTTTTTTATTTAAACATTTTGAACCAGTCATTCAACTCGCATTGGAAGAAACCATGGGTTTGAAACAAAGCCCCGACATGATTGGGACGGTTTTATCGAGTGGAAATGATGGATTTATGTGGTTTTTGGTGTCGCCGGATGGCAGCCGGAGATGTGGCTGGAACAGGGTCAATGGGGAGGGGTCCCATATATTACATTTTTAACCTAAACTTTATAAAACCCCTTGTTAATAAATTGATTTATAAAACTTTATGAATTTTACAAACCATGTAATAAACCTTGTAATTTAATTATATTTAATTTAATAACTGAACTCATAAATGACAAATAAAACCTTTTAACTTTATGAAGGTTTATTATTTATAAATTATAAAATTATTATAAACTGATTAAGGATTTAATAAATGAATATCTAATAACACAATTTATAATAATAATTAAATAACACAATTATTGTGTTTGAATCATCAAAATAAATAAAATGATTTAACGATGCTTTTTTTCCATTGTATAAAAGTTCAAAATGGTTCAAATTTGGGTTTCAAATTTTCAAAATGACTCAAATGTTATAGGTGGTTTTCACAGTTTTTTATATAAAACCTTACAAACACCCCGTATGCTGATGCTACCAAAACAGAGAAGATTGTTCCTCAGTTGATAGTGCTCATTTGGATCAAGGCTATTCCCTTCTTCATCATTTGGTCATGATCCTTCAGACTCTTATAGTACCTTCTCATGTCATGGGGATCATGCAGTGGTAGATAAAGCATGTCCTGCCAGAAGTAGACATCTTGACCACCTTGATCTCTAATGACATACCATCTATGCGGATTAGTAGTAAAGGTCTAAGACAAGACGGGTCTTCCAACTGTAAGAGGTTGTACTTGAGTAGGAGTTGGTTGAGTAGCTTCTTATTGCACTTCCTCAGGATGCTCTGACGCATCCTGAGGTCTGAAAGTGGATGTCTTTGTCTTCGTAGATGTCTTTGTCTTCGTGGATACTCTCTTCATGGCCATCCTTTTCTTCCCCTTTGGAGTGTTTAACAGAGAAGGCTGGTCTTGAGTACTATGTTGTTCTGTTGTGCGTCTATTAGTTGGGTCCTCTTCCCTTATAGGTTCAGAAGGAGAAGGAGTAGAACCCTGCTGTGGAATAGAAGATGAGGTTGGCTATGATATAGCTGAAGGTCTAGGTTGTAGTGTTTGTGTTGGTTCAACCTTAAACTCTACCTCAAGAGGAGCTTGGCATGGTGAAGAATGCAAGTCCATAAGCTCTCCTTTTTTAATCTTCTTCTTGATCACTCTAATGTGCTCATCCATAGTGGATGGAGACATTGGACCAAGCTTCCTTCCAAAGAATCCATATAGCTTCAAGAAACTTATCATCCTTTGTCTGTCAGCAGCCTTCTTTTGACTCTTTTGGATGATGGCTCTTGACTTTGCAGCTTCTTACCTCATCTTTCTCTTTGCATCCTTTTGTTCATTTATGAACTATTGTTCCAGCTGCTTAAGATACTGAAATTCAATGTATTCATATGAGAGGAAAAAAGTGCAAATGCCTAATAGAGGCATGTGGCACTCAGGTAGTTGATCATCATTTGTCTATCAGCCTCCTTATCTACCTGAGGTTGTACAGTTTCCGCAGCCTCTCTTTCAGGGCTTTCATGAACTGGGGAGAGGGACGAGCATGTTTGTAAAGCCTCTTCTGCCTTCTTTCTTCTTTAACTTTGAGGAGTAACTCTGCATCCTCTTCCTCCTTCCTCTCCTTTATCAGCTCTAAGCTTGCCAGTTCATTTAACTCTTCTAAGGGAAGAGAGATAAGTTCATCAATGTTGTAGTTCCTAGTTCCCAAATAGTTCAATCTGGCAGCCCTCAACTCATCATCTTGAGTATTTGGCCGAGGGGCTATCCTAGTTGCAGCTTCCATGAAGCAAGAGGAACTAGTTGAACACTCTCCCCTTAGTTTCCTCTTTCTCTCTCTTTCCTCCTCCTCAATCTCCTCCTACTTAGAGGATATTTTCCTCTTCCCTTTGTCACTCACACACCTTGGTGACTCAGGGTAGAGAGAGCTTTGGCCTTCATTGCTTGGCTCAGCAGTCAAGCTCTAGCAAGAGAGAGGTTGTGAAGCACCTTCGCCAATTGGTGCAACATTGAGGGTGAAGGATGTTAAAGTAGTTGTTTCTGTGACAATGCTCACACGCTCTGTCACTGGGCCTTCGGTCAAGGTTTCCCCTTTAAATCTAATCTTGGGATCCACCTCAACATCCAGTTGACCAATGACATTACCTATTTGCTGATGTCTTCTTCTTTAGCTGAATTCTATAACAATCTTGTCTTCAATTCTCTCCGCCAATATGTCAGCTTGCCTATTTTGAGTTGGGTTGGCTAGTGGCATATTGACTAGAGAAAGACTGTCATAGAAGTTCAAGGTCTGATCATTTAAGACTTCTTTTTGTCCTTGAAATCTATGCAGCATGGGCTCTTCTATCAACATCATACCTCCACCCTTGAATTTCATTTGCAGCTCCATATACTGGGGTTGACATTGCCCTTAGTATTCCCTCCTCAAACAGACTTTGTATGAAAGAGTCCACATCAATGTGAACTTGAGGAGGTTGCTGAGCGTGGACAATTGCAAGTGATGTTGGTGAAGCCTTAATGTCCATACTCTGAGAAGGACTCCTAGGTTCTATGATTGTGACAACTTCCTCACCCTTTTTGGTAGCATCACCCACTTGCATAGGTGAGCTGGAGGTTAAGTCTATCACATCCTCATGTTTTTATGTTCCTGGTCGAGTCCTACTGAAGGGTCTCCTAGCTACTTGTTCATTAAGATCAGAATCTCAAGTTGCTGATCATTGACCCTCCTTTGTAAGGTAGTCACTTGAGATTCTAAGTGACTGACCTTGGAGACTAAATAGGTGCATGTTTTTGTCAATTTTTGCACCTTTAGTCTGAGATTCCCCTCATATTTGGTATAAGAATCACTGGAGGATGAGATAATTGGACCTAAGTCTTCTTCCTCATCACCAGCTTGTTGTTCTTGGCTGCTGGTTTTCCCCTGCTCACTGACAACTTCAGTTGAAGTGTCAATGGGCTGGATTGCTCTAGTTGAGGTCTTAATGATGTAATCACTTTTAGAAGTGAGAGCCTCTTCCATATGGATCTCCTAAACAAGTTCAGGTAGATCCACCTCAGTGGGGGGTGGATGATGTGGGCTACATATGGGTGACTCAGGTATACTCATCTCTCTTTGAGCAGGGAAAGAGAAGAGAGATACATGGTATGCACTGAGTTCCATATCCTCATCATCATAGAATTCAAGGCTGGGCATTGGATGGTTTAGATCTAGAGGTTAGGGATGGTCACTTTCCCTAAAGGTTGTTCACTAGAGTGTTTAGACTCTAACTGAAGGCTTAAAGCTTCTTGGGTGATTAGTTCATCAGCTTGAGCATGAGGAACCTCAAAACTGATCATTTGTGAGATGGGAGTGGTTTGCTCCCCAGGAGAATTGGGAGCTCCAGTATCCACTTCCTCCTGTATGGGAGGTGATATGGGAACCTGCACAGGTTGAATAATCTGTGCAAGGGTTCGTTTGGATCCTTGTTGGTAGGTAAGGGTTGTTTGAGGCTTTGTGGGTGGTGTTGAAGTGGAAAGTATGGGTTCAACACTAGCTGGTGCTACTAGGTTGTCACCTTGAGCAATGAGCTCTAATATATTTAGGACCAGGGATGTTTCTACCCCTAAGAAGCCAACAGTTGGCTTTCTAATCGTCTTGAAGATGTCGGGCTTCATCTGTCCTAATTTTAGAACATTACATGTTCCCCTCAACTATGAGCCTAGTTCACAGTTGAGAATGTGCTGGACATATCTAGGGAACATATAATATTCTAAGGAGTCCAACTTTGCAAGCAAATTATTGTACACAAATTGTGAATACCTAAACTTGACCCCATGGACCATTCCATGGACTATGAAATAGAGGTTTTCTATAATTTGGTCCCAACCTCCATACTTGTTAGACAAGCTATGAATAATAACATGGAGGAGGTACTTCCACTGAGAGGAAACCTTCCATTTCTTGAAGGTTTTGACTGAGAAGTCCCCTTCATAGCCCATCTGCTAAAAAGAGTGGTTTACAGCTGATTTTAGGAGGGACAATTCACCTTCTACATCGTCCAGTTATAGATGAGAGTTGATGGAAGCTGGAGTGATGAAGATTGTCCTCCCTTGCACTGTGGCAGATAGTGCCTTCTCCCCATCCATGGTGACCTCTTCGCAGGTCCTCCAAAACTCCAAAATTTGATCCTCATAGAGTGGAAGATCAATGGTGAGGGAGGTGAAGTAGTTTGACAGAGAAAGAAAGCGACAAACTGAGAAACTTGGATCTTTCTCAGAGTTTAACAGAGCAACCTGATTATGTTGTCTGTGAAACTGTATGGAGAAATCTGGTTGGTTTCTACAGTCAAGGTTGGCTATTTGTGGTAGCTTTGACGTGAAGAAAGGTAAGAACACAGGCGGTGAATGGGAATTTAGGTTTAGAAAAGTTGCAGATGAAGAAGATAGTGAAAGAGGGGGAATCGTTAGGTATATTTATATGAAATGGACTTGAGACAAAGTTAATGCAAAAGGATAAACTTTGAAGTCCGAATGTCGGTCCCACCTCTGATAAAGTGCCCAACAAGGTAGTTTTCTTGGAAGTTGAATTCTTCCGAAGGTAATTTGTCTTTGGAAGATTTGTGAAAATCTTCAGAAGCCAAATTTTAACTTCGGAAGATATTCCTAAGATTAGTGAAAAATGGCTTCGAAAGAAAAATTACTTATAGCATTTTCTCTTCCGAAGAGTATTTGGTTTCAGAAGAAATTGCTTTCTGAAGAAATTTTTTCTTTAAATACACATAAGTACCTAGAAGCATATTTTGGCTTCGGAAGAAATATTGCATTTCTTTCGAAGGTAAATCTCCTTTAAGTAGTTATGTGATTTGAAGACTTCAAATTCTTTCAAAGGCAATGTTAATATCTTTCGAAAGAAAATAGACTTGGTAATTTTCAAAATGCTAAGGAAAATCATTTGAAAAAGATTTCTCCCAAGATAAACTGGGCTTATGTAGGTGATAATTAGACAACGTAGGACACAATCTTCCTTTTAGAAATAATATAGATTAAGTTTTAAGAAAATCTATTCGAGGTTAATCATCCCAATAGCTGATATAAGATATTTAAATCTCTGTTCATCAAAAGCCTTTATGAATAGATCATCATATTATGCATTTGTGTTAACCTGACTAGTTTTATCAATCCTTTTTCATGATTATCTCTAATTAGATGATACCTGATGTTGATGTGCTTTGTCCTTAAGTACTACACATGGTTCTCTGTGATAGAGATAGCACTGTTGTTGTCTATGTAAATGGAAGTCTCTTTGAAGTTGTATCCATAGTCCTGCATATGATTCTGAATCCAAAGTACTTGAGCATGGTAGCTTGCAGTTGCAATGTATTCAGCTTTAGCAGTTGATGCAGATACATAGGATTGTCTCTTACATTGCCATGAGACTATCCTTCCACCAAGGAATTGACATCCCCCAGATGTGGACTTTGCAGTCATGTTATAGCCACCATAGTCACTATCTGTATAGGCATACAGATTAAAGTCAGAATTATTTGGATACAAAAGGCCTAGCTTAGGAGCACCTTTGAGATATCTAAGAATTCTTTTGACAGCAACCAGGTTTGGCATCTTGGGGTTAGCTTGATAACTTGCATATATCCATGTAGCAAACATGATATCAGGCCTGCTAGCTATAATGTACATGAGAGACCTAATCATAGCTCTGTAAAAATGTTCATCTACATACTTCCCCTCAAGATCAGGTGCAAGGGAGTGGTTTCTGACTATGGGTGTCTTTGCAACCTTACATTCAGTCATGTTGAATCTTGTAAGTATGTCTTGTACATACTTTGACTAACTTATGAAGATGCCATTATCAACTTGCTTCACTTGAATTCCTAGAAAGAAATTAAGTTCCCACATGACACTCATTTCAAATCTTGAGAGCTTTGGATTGGTTGATCCAAAGATAATATCATCTACGTATACTTGAACCAGCATCAAGTCATTCCCTATTCCTTTTATGAAGAGAGTTCCATCTATAGTACCCCTCTTATAGCCATGTTGATAGAGATACTGAGGTAGTGTCTTATACCACTTCCTTGGAGCTTGGTGCAGCCATAAAGAGCTTTATCAAGCTTGCAAACATAATCGGGATGATCTGGTTATTTAAAGCTAGGTGGTTGTTTGACATACACCTCTTCATCAATCACCCATATAAAAATGCACACTTGACATCAAGTTGGTAGACCTTGAAGTCCTTGGATGCAGCAAACGCCAAGGATATCCTAACAGCTTCAAGTCTTACTACTGGAGCAAAGAAATCAGTGTAATCAAATTCCTTCTTCTTGTGTGTAACCTTGAACAACAAGTCTTTCCTTGTTCTTGATGACAAGTCCTCTATCATCTTTCTTGTTCCTAAAATCCCTTTTGGTTCCTATGATAGTCTTCCCTTGAGGAAGAGGGTACAGGCTCCAAAGCTTTGGTCTTTTGAATTGAAGCAACTCCTCTTGCATTGCTTCAACCCAACTTCCATCCTTCAAAGCATCATCAACTTTCTTTGGCTCTATCTGGGACAAGAAGCAAGAGTATAGACAAACATTTTTATCATGGGTTGGTCCTCTTGTTCTCACCCCCCTTGTCAACATCTCCAATGATGTTTATGCTAGGGTGTGACTTGTGGATCCAAAGTTAAGGAATCACAGCAAGTTGATTAGACAGATCTAAATTTGAGAAGTTTAGATCTGGAAATGAAGTGTCTCCCACCACATCAGCACACTTATCAAGAGAAGCTTGATCCAATGAGTATGTAACATCATTGATGTTGTCTTCTATGGAGTGGTTGTCAGCATCAAGAAACTCTTAATTACTTTTACCACCACTATGTCCTCCTATATTTGAAGTTCCTTTATTTGTGTTTGTGCCTCTGAGCTAGAATTTTTAGGCACTTCAGATCAGCTTGCTTTGTCATTATTATGCTGATAGGAGCTTCACTTACAGGGTTAGTTACAACCAGAGCTGAAGTTGTATTCTTACTTGGTCTTCTCATCTTAAATCTTAGGCCAGGATCTTCTGTTGATGTATTACCTGTAGATTCTGAAACATCTTTATAAGATTTATTAAAACAGTAGGTAACTAAATCAGGATCAAATAGCAAGTCAAGACCAGACCCTTTCACACAAGGAGTGTGCTCATTGAAAAACACATTAGCTGATTCTTCAACTACTCTAGTTCTGAGATTGTATACTTTATAAGCCTTAGCTTAGGAAGAGTATCCAATAAATTGTCCATCGTCTGATTTCTCAGCAAACTTTACTACTTGATCTTTGGTAATTAAGATGGTGCAGGGACATCCAAATGATCTGAGAAAACCAATGAAAGGTCTTCTTTTGTGCCACAGTTCAGAAGGAGTCTTACCATGAATTTTAACTACTAAAGGGGATGTTTCCTACAAATCCATTGTGTACAT
>BJCN01156252.1:0-13872 GCA_018326445.1 Flaveria brownii
CGGCAGAGTGGGACACGGTTCGAGGTGCAAACGATCACAAAACTCAAATTAAATTTACAGGAAGCTTCAAATGATGATATGGACCAACAGCCCCTTATCAATTTTGATTAAAATAGATCGGAAGTTAGGATTTCTAAGAAGTTGCAGGTCGACGGGTTCGAGAGTTCGAATGGGGGTGTTTTTGGTCGTCTTTGATGAAATTGAAACCAAAGGGTGTTTATAAATCATCAAAGGTTCGTTAGTGCATGATTTCTTTGATTATTAAAAGTCAGTAGTGGCCTGATTTTGCTCCACTTCGGCCGATTATGGAGAAAGCAATACGGGAACACAACGAAAGGGAAATGGGGGGTGGGGTTGGGTGTTTTGTAAAATTATAGAAATGGTCCCTGAGCTTCTTATCAATTGTCAGCTGAAATTCAAGATTTTGTCTAATTTATAAATTAACCCTTTGAAGTTTGAAAGATTATTATTTCATGTAAAAAAAATTATTGATTATAGGTTTTTATATAACTTATATGTTTATTATTATTGTTATTATTATTATTATTATTATTGTTATTATTATTATTATTATTGTTATTTTTTTAATTATCGTAAAATACGAGATGTTACATCTAATACCCACACATATAGACCATTTTGTCCTTTTACTTGTGTTTCAATCAAAATACTCTGACTTAATATCAATTGCATTGATGTAAATAAATCAAGTTGAGCTCGTTTAAATTTGAATTTGACACATTTAACTTAACATAGTGTAAGAATAACTTGTGTGGAGATTTTAAATTTAACTTTTTACACATATGATATATTTAATATTTATTTTTACTATATGTATAATATAGTATACATAACTTACTTAATTTTAATATAATCATATATAAAAAATTATCATATTTATTTAATTGAAATGTAGCTTAATTACGACTTAGTCAAACTCGACATATAAAGCTCAGACTCGTTTTTTAAGTTAGCGCCGGTTAGACTTAAGCTTAGAGTTCACGTCATTTTAATCTCAACTTAATTCAAGCAGACTTATTAATTTGATCTTATGTAGCTAACGAGTAGATCGACTCCTATACATTCACCTCTAGCTAGGCTCCAAGTTTCACGCCGATCTTATATATAGTGATTAAAAAAAGAGTGTTTAATAAAAGATAAATTATGATACTTAAAAGTTGTGTCTCGCAATTAAAAATTCAAAGTTTCAAATCCGGTAAAAGATAAATTTGTTCCAGAAAATCTAAAATTATTGTTAAAAAGTTGATAGATAAGGTACTATTTATGTAAGAAAGTGCAATAAAAAGAACTCAAAAGACAAATAAAAAAACATTCTAGGGACACACTTGCAAACTTTCATACACACACAATGCAAAACAACACAAGGTGGCATTTTGCTTCACCGAAATTGTAACGTCGATTGCATCACATTTTCCATTTTAATTCTCTCTCACGACTCACGTTTTCATTTCTAAAATCGGTGGTGTGTATTATGTATGTATATACGTCGACCCACCGACTTCATAAGCAAATGACACGTTGATTCAAACTTTATTTCTGCTAACATCACTTGTCGGTCGATCACACATTCATATATTGATCATATAGCTATAGCTAGTGCACTTGTATCGTTACGGTTCGATTGATTCGAGTTCTTTTCAAATGGGTTTTGTTTAGAACGTACGTACATCAGTTGATCATTGCTTTTGTTTGCTGATTGAGTTAATTAAGTTGATTTAAGCAGCATTTGCATGATGGATGGTGGTGGAAGTAGCAGTAAACACGCAGTTGATTGGGATAATGATATTGAGGTGGATTTGGATAAGTGGATTGAAGAAGTTTTGGCTGATAATCTTGGTGAATCTGCGAAGGATTCGGGGTAAATTCTTGATTATGTTTCGGTTTCGTGTTATTTGATTTGAGTTTTTGCTAAGTTTGTGAGTAATGTTTTGCATGTTTGAGCAAGATTGCGGTAATTCGGATTGGTTTCACAACGTGTTTGTGGTCAGGGGCGAAGCTTAGTATCGGTTTGGGGGGGGGGGGTTGACCGCCCTCATTTTTTCATCAGTAGTGTTATTTTTTAGCTCGTTAGTGTAAATTTTTGGTCCGGTCGTGTAAATTTCTTAAATATACATTGTTCGGCCCCTTTAAATAGTTTATTTTTACCCCGTCCCTTTATGGTGTGATTCAAGCTACGCCACTGTTTGTATAATGTCTGAATGTGATTTTTTGTTGATTGTAGAAACTAGAGATATTCATGGTCCGGTTTACAATGGTTTGATCTAAAACTCAAACCGTAAACCGAATTGTCAAAGCCGGTTTTTGTAAAAGCAAATTAACCACGCGTAAACCAAACTGACCAAATTTCTTTGATTCGGTTCGATATATTTGAACGGTTTATGAACACCCCTAGCAGTTAGAAACTGCTGATCCCTGGTTGAATACAACTTTGGGTATGTATTTTCAATTAATTTTTCTTTATATAATAAATCTTTGTAGTCTTTTAGGTTCTCAAGAGGTCGATAATTAATCATAATTTCTAAAAGAGGTTATAAGTTTATAAAAATTTATTATTTATATGTACTTTATATTTGTGTGTGTGGGCGTGGAGATATATGTTTGAGCTGTATGCTTTTAGCACATATTAAGGAACCGATTCTTAGATCAGCTATTACCGTGTATCATTTGCTCACTTCAACTGCTTTTATCGGCTATGCTATTTTTATTCCTATTATAATTATTATTGTTTACTATTTTTGTCAAATTGTCATATTTTGGTTTTGTTTGCAAAATATTTCTGCTAAACTTTTAACTGTGCTATACTTTTACTTGTGTTTTATTATCTTTCCACACGATTTCTCGTGGGAGATTTACTTGTTATGCTTGTTGAATCTATGGTACTAAGATTGTTCAGAAGCAGTTGGGTGACATATATTAGGACCTTCGTCGTGGCTTACTAACTAGATTATTTAATGTTGATTACCAAAGAAGAAAGTTATTCATCAGATGGTTAATTATTCCAGAAAGAAGTTGAATATTTTCTTTGTATTTTCAATATGATTGGAACGATTCAAATTAAACAAAGAGAAGACAAGTAAATATGTTGATTAAAGGATGGGTCAAGCGTCACGAGTCTAGTATTTGAGTCATTTATTTTGTTTACATTATGGAGCAAGTTTCATATTGAATGAGTATTAGTAGTTGAGTAGTGGGTGTTAAGTAGTTAAGTTGGTCGATTTTGTAAGAGCACTAACTCATGTTTACATGTCTTGTTTTTACCAGTTTATGCAAGTCTTCTAAGTATGAACGAAAGCAGGAAGTATAAACCAGTAATTTAGAGTGTGTGTGCGTGTGTGTCTGTTTTGAGTTCAACTTGGGGCGTGAAACCAACACTATTGTGTTGGGCAACAAAACATTCGATCTTGTTAATTTACTGTTAGGGCTTTCATATTTTTCTATCATTAAAGATCACCATTTTTAGTTATCTATTGTATATTGTACATAATCACATTATTCACCAAAAATGTTAAATAACATGAGTTACAGCGAAGAAATTAACCTCTTGAAGAACATTCAAGAAAGTTTTTATGAAAAGGTAGTCTGATAGATTTGTATACCGTTTATTAATTGCATATATAAGGCGTAGAAGAGTTATCAAGTCCCCGTCATACATGTTTGTTCCCTATATATAGGTTTATGGCGGCGGTCTTTTGTCGTTTACTTGCACACAAAAGAGATCTAGCTTCCAGCCTTCTACTAATTGTCTTCATTGTACGTGTATACTTGTCGTCACTTGATTACGCACATTCTTTCCATAAGCTTTAAGTATGCACATCCACGTGACGATCAACTTTTGGAATTTCATTAATTGTGAACATAACTTGTCATCTACATTATATATCTGTCTTTGGATCATCAAGCGCACTTTTGCTTGCGTGCACCAACGGTGTGTAGTTATGTCGTGTTTAGGCTCACGTGTGAATTCCCATTGGTAAAGGGGGCAAGACATGCCAAAAGTAAACCTTAGCCCCTTATTTTTCTACATTTGACCAAGGGACACCCAGGGGATAGCTTGCTTTTACAATTTTTAATATATGTGGTAGTTTAGCGCTAACACTAGTATATTTGTAAAACAATGTCAACATATTAGTTAATTAAGAGGTTGATTTTAAGGTAAATTATAATTTTGTTTTAGTATTAATGTTCTTTCTGGTTACTGATGTTGAAAGCAAGATCTATGTTTAGGTTGAATTGTGAGTAACTTGTTTATTTTCATGGCTAGTGTGGACACGACGGACGTAGATCCAAATCATCCTAGTGAGCCCGTCAAGTCAACTATAAATGACGGCACAAATTTGGAAGGAGGTTCATCAAATGTGGTATGCTGATATATTCTTGATTAAGTCATATATATATATATATATATCCACTAGATGCTTGTGATTGTTTTAATAGGTCAAGCTTCATGTTTCTACTTTTGCGTCACGTGGAGTTATTGAAAGAGTTGGTTTCTCTCGTACAATGTTGAGTATCAAAACAAAGATCTCTTTCGCGCCATTAGTATGGTTAACGAGTTGGAAAACATAAATTCAGTTAATCTTTTTGACTAAGAAGATTTTGATGATCAACTTGGACTGTATCAACAAATGCTATTCTGATTTTCAAAAATAACATTCTATTATAAAAAACTGCTTCGTAAACATAAATATGTATTAATTATATGCCAACTTAAGCAGTTTCTGGTGATGAAGTTCAAAATATATGAGTAGGACATATAATTCAGTCTATCAAATATAAATCAAGAGAAATTCATTATGAAATTGCTTTAGGAACTTCTTCGTAATTGCATATTTCATATATCTAATTTATCAAGCATAGACAACAGTTGATCTAGCCATCCAAGGAAAAATGGTGAAGAACATGCAAACTTTCTGCATTTTATGATTATTATTTTGACACGATTTATGCAGTCGCAAGCTGAAATGGCCCAAGAGGTGATGCCAGTGAGTAGTTCGACTCCCAGCAGTAACACAACCGCAATGCAGAGTGAAGGTAACATGTTAAAGATTTGTTATAAAATTCTGCACTTAAATTATTTCAAAGTTTCAGAATTCTGTTAAATAAATTAACAGCTTCTATGATAACGATGATAAATATGATAGTTATGCTTTTAATTGCAGGAATCTTATCTTCTGCAGTTAAATTAATATCTACTATTTCTGCCCAAAGTTCACAGTCACAAACAAACACAAATTTCCTCCAACATCACACGTTACAGCCAGCCGAGGGGCCCCAATATCTCACGATACCACCAGCCCAGGGTCCCCAACATCAACCATTGCTGCAGCAGGACCGCAAGGGCAAGGGTGTTCAACAACCAACAACACAGTCATCAGCAAATCCATCAAACATGACACTTGGTAACCAAATGAACCAACTCCATTACCAAATGCCATTAAACCCGCTTCTTCCCTCTACAGCGCCTCTGCTTATTAATACACAAGCGGGCAATCTACAATATAGTCAGGCATTGAGGGTACAAATTCTGCAAAACCTGAATCAACAACAGTTACAGTTACCCCAGGCGACAGGGAGCTTGGGGAATTTGATGTCGGTAGGGCGGCAACAAGGATGTGTTAATAGTTTAAACTTGTCAGGTAACTCGAAAGCTAGTAACTTTAAACATGTGTTTTACTCGGAACAAGTTTAAGCATATACTTTCTTAGAGTTATGTTTTAGTACTTTCTGTTTATGTTTAAGTTATGGGCTCCATCATATCTAGAACAAAGGGTATGCTTACAAAACTGGTAAACCAAACTTGACCATATTGAACCAGAGCCAGCTATATCAGTTCGGTTTGTAACCACAACTCGGTCAAGTCCAGTGTGGTTCATGATAACAACTGCGCCTACTTTATAAAATTAAACATGAAATGACATTATTTATGGTTTTAAACTTGGAAAATTCCAAGTTCGTATTTAGTGATTAGTTATATTCGTGTAATTGTAATTAATCGTTGCTATGTTAGTGATTAGTAATTGCCTTGTGATATTAATTGACAGCTCCCGTCGGGTTTGCACCTCCTAGTCAGTTTCTTTCATCCACTGCTTATCGTGAGTATGTTATAAGACAGGTATTTATCCTGATTTCCAGCTAAAAGCTCATTGTGTTATTTGTTCATTTGATGCAGTATCTCTATAATATCTTTTGATGGTTTTAACAATCTCTTGCGGATTCAAAGTTATTCAATATGGTTTACAGATTCGGAAAATGAAGGAGAGATACTCAAACGACCTACTGAAAATGCACTACAATGCGATAGAATTGCGCACTCGGGTCCAACTCAATCACACCATCTTTCACACCATTTATCATCACATAATTCCTTCTTTCATTGAGCTGTGATTCTCCTTTGCAGGCAAAAAATATGGATGACTCGGATAACTACCAAAAAGTCCAAGATTATCTGGAAAAGATGATAGCATTCTTGGACACATCTAGAGCTGATTTGCTTCCAAGAAGCGACGAAGTGGTCTACGATTATATGAATACATTCGTTAACTTCATGTGCTATCATATGAACAGGCCAGGCGGTTTTTCTCCGCACCGTGGGCCTGCCCATCAGCCGCCTAACGGACCACAGGTGCAGCCCCTTGGAGACATCAAGTGGCAAAACAATCCATCATTAAATTTATCTCAAAGGCTTGCAAATCTAGAAGCAAGTATGCTGAAATTCAATCAGAATTTCCCTTCAAGAAGACCACATGTACAACCACCAGAATCAAGAATGCAAAGTTCATTAAATAGTATATCCGTCCAAAAACCTGCAAATCCACCAAGCTTTGGTTCCTTCAAAGCTCCACAGCCAGGTGTTTCAAGCACGATACAACCGATAAGTTTGGGAGCAAATAGTGCCAATGTTATCGGGTCTGGTTCTCCACTCAGTTTGTTGCCAAGCACAACTGCTAATAATTTTCCATCTCGTCTACTTAACCACCAACCGCCTGGGGTGAATCAGAATTTAAACTTAGACAAAATGAAAGCACCAATGGACAAAACGAATGAGATTACTGAATCAAAAGTGAGTCAGGGGATGTCTCCTCTGTGTTCAGGATTGGTGAATCAGGGTTCTTCCCCTCAGGCTTCTCTTCCATCAACTGTGAACCCAACTACTCAGCCGACAACAGTGTCATCTTCAAGATTTGATGTCAACAGTGTGTTGACGCCACACGTGACAGCTCGTCCACCTTTTTTACTTTCTTCCACTTCATTCCCTTCATCTAATCAGCACTCTTCTGGTGTTTCCTCATCATCAACTGAAGATATTCAAAAGACTAAAGCACCCATGGATCCACCTCCCCAAGAACCAGAAAACTCGAAAGATCAGGTTTTTCATTTAGCCGATCTGGTACACATGTTTTTAAAACATGATTTGAGAACACATTTTTTTATTTTTCTCTTGAATCTAATATAGTTTTGGTGCTAATTGTTATAACTGTTTTGCTATTTCAGGCAAAATCAGTATCGCCGAATGCATTGGGTTCTGCCTCAAATGACATTAGCTCAAATGAAAAGGCGGTGGAGGTCGTACCAAAATGTGTATCTTTCAATCTTGTTGGTACATATATACAAGATGACATGAACGTTATGTTGGAAAATGGTCACGGGCCACTTCAAAAAACAAAACGTGAATTAAGTGCCCCATCAGTGTACGGTGATCAGTCTGCTTCTCAAGGACAGGGCATAGATTCAACAGAAACATCAATGAACAAAAGGACGAAAATTGAGGTAAATTTATAGCAAAATTTTGTAACAAGTTTTCTCATGTTTATATTCTTGATCTCTTGTATGTGGTGTTTATTCTCCTTGAAATCTGTTTGTTTCTAATAGAACACATGGGCAATATTGGAGGAGATCCAAGAGATCAACAGCAAACTATTCGAGACATCCATTAGTGTGGTGATAGATACATCTGAAGATAATATTAGCATACTTGAAGCTCATGAAGGAACCATAGTCAAGTGCTTGTTCAATAGTGTTTGTTTCCCTGACTTACTCGAACCACAGGGAGGCGTTACACCTGAAAAGGTATTAGCAGCAACCAAATTCGTTGCAAAATTCAGTTTCACGAAGCTTAAATTCACAAATATAGAGCAATAATAAGAAAGAATCTGAAATTTGTTTCTCAACAAGGGAAATTTAAAAATATAAATGGCAAATTACAAATACATCGTGTTAGTATGACTTTTCAACTCTACTTCAAGAGACTCGGTTAATATCAGTAGCACCATTTGAAAATGGGGCAAGAAAAATAGAAGATATAAAAAGGCATAAATTGTAATATGCATCTTATGTATATATTTGTCATCTTTATTAAAAAATGATATTTACTTCTTTATACAGATACCGGAGTTTGTCATGCTGCTTGCTGTTCCGGCTAGTTATCCAGCTTCTACACCTACAATCATCAAATCGAGCCATAACGTATTGAAGTAAGTTATGATGAAATACTCAAAAGTAAAGTTAGAATTAACTAGCACAATACTAACAAATATGTACTGATATAGTGATATTAACTTATGAAAATCTTTTTGCACTAATCTGTCAGCAGTGAACCTTGGGGAAAGCTGTATGAGGAAATGATGAATAAGTTCGATGTTTCGCTTAGTGAGGTTACTGGAATACCGTCTCTTGGAGATATCGCAAGAAATTGGGATGCTAGCGCGCGTGCTGTAGTGACTGAGTTCATGCAGAAAAGAGGTGGAAACTTCTTTAGTTCAGGGTATGGAAGCTCGGATAACTGCTTGAATGGTACTTCTACCTCTAAGTAGTCCTCAAAACAAAACTTGTAACTGTTGTGGATTTCAAACTTGTTTACTTTCTGTCTGTGGTTGTCATGGTGTGTCAGCTTATGGTACTATGATAAATAAGTATGTAATACATATGCAACTATTTTATGTGTGTTAATTACTTAAGTAAAAAAGTTGTATCGTTCATAATATGTTAGACCCTGACTCAGTTTCTTATGGTCAATTCTAAGTCCGTTTGGTACCAGTGCAAATGACACAGTAGTGAAATAAATAATTTTCCTAGTGAATTGTGCTAGTAATCTTTGCAAATTATATAGTTGTAAATATCGGATAGCATGTATACTGTGCGGTTTTTTATTTGCAATATTGTTAAAAGCGGACCAGGCGGTTTGGACCAGAACCGGACCCTAACCGGTTGGGCTGGCATGGATTGAACCAGGACTGGTTGGACTAGTCAGTTTTTCACTCGTTGTTACTGTTTTTTGTCGAATTTGTTTTAGACTAAATACCCGCATACCACAAAAAATTATTATTTTGATTTTTCAAAGAAACAATGCATATCTTAAATTCTTTTAAGTATAAACAATCATAGTCTACTATTTATCTCTTCAACATCATCGTTTAAATCAGAAGTTATGCCTAGGGTTTCGTGGCAATGAATCAACGTGTTTAGAAACCCTTTTCATCACTGCACTTCATGGTGATAACTAATAAGCCAATTGAGCAATGAGTTACCAAACTAAATAATCGTGTTCAGATCCTAACATGACTATTTAAAAATATGCTATGAATACGAGTGTTTGATTAAATGTGTTACTCAGTGCCACTACAACAACCAAACACAAACAAAACATTAGTTTTGTTCACGATTAATGACACACTCATATATCATTTTAAGTGTTGCTGAGTTATGTTTCAATACCAGAACCAATCTGTGATTATACGTGTTCTGTCACTATAGGCCACTAGAGGATTTTTATGTGTATGATTTTGGTTGGTTGTATATACAGGTCAACTGGTGTTATTTCATGAACTATCGTATCCTTCGTACAAATACGAACTGAATAATCACAAAGGTTGTAACCAAATGTCATAACTGAATCAACACAATCCTTTAGACCATTTCTAAACCAATTTGTGACTACTGAACCAACCATCATGATCCCTTGGTTTGAATCATCAAGAAATCATGAGTTCATGACCCTTTATTCAACCATTGTGACTTTTAAACCAGTCATGTGTACCAATCGAGCTGATCAATTTTGATTGTGTTATTGCTAGTGTGCCATTAAAACGCCATATTACATTCATGGTAACGGTGTGTGTTCGAAGATGGGATCAGGTGGGGTTCCCACCTCGTGATGTATAGTTTTCTAAGACACAATAAAACAATGTATATAAAATCTCTTATCAACACCACACTTCCTGTGATAACCTATTGAACTAAGGTCGTAGGGTATATATACCTCGTGAAATGGGTGCGTGAAAGGTTCGCACGGCCCCCACTCGTTGGGAACACCACTCAAGTCTCTCACGAGCGAGCCGTGAATGGTGAAAGCATTATCCCATGTACTCACCGTGAAATGGGACGATTTTGGTGGCTTTTCGATCGTTGGCAGGATGATGACCTTTCAACAGTCATATTCATATAAAAGAAAGTTTCTGAAAAAAGCAGTGTATAGACGACTCAAATGTCACTTTTACACATAAAAATTGCATCTACTAATAAAAATACCCAAATCAACCTATCATCTCAAATGAATTATATATTAAAATCTAATCTATTATTGATGTAATTTATGTGGCTGTTCAAACTTCTAAATTCTTGTGGCTATTCAAAGTTGCTAATTTTTATTGAACCAAGGGTATTAGGACAGCACACTCTATCTCTAGCGATAGAAGTAAGGATTACCCTCGTTTTACCCTCCCAGGCCCTACTTTATGAGTTGAATATTGCTAGCTCGTTTGTTTGTTAAAATTTTATGTTTTAATTTTCACTTATAGAACCTAAAGGTACAATGATGGAGAAGAGAGAAGGATCATGAAAGTTACAAAAATTGAAATCAAATGATGGACCTTTTCATCATTTCGAGAGATGCATGTCTACAGTTTTGATCGATATGCAGTTAAGCGTTTAAAAAGCAGATTGATATTTGTTTTTTGGTTTGTGTTGATCTGATTAGGTAACAATGACAAGTGTGTTGCTATGGATCTCAAATACCTGAAAAGTTCCAGTGATAATAGCAGAATAAAAGTTCAAATTATGAGACAAATAAACACTGATTTTTGTAAATAGGACGCATCAATCGTCTAGAGTTAGTGTTACAGTATCTGTATTGGGTAAGAAATGGATGGATGACATATAATGTTTACCCATGACAAATCTATTACTAGTGCTCACCTTGGTTTTAAGCAACTGATGCGCTCGCAAGGCGCTTGAGGTGATCTGATGAGCACCTCAGGGTGGCTGAAGCGCAGCATTTCTATGAGGCAGTGATGAGGCGTTTGAGGCGCCTAATTAGGAGCCTTTTTAAAATTGACGGTGAAACCTTCTAATTTTTCAGTTGTGACTGGAATGAAGGAAAAACTTTCAGATTTTTCAACTGCCATGGTTTCAACTGCCTCCTGAAATTAGTGCCAGACCACCTAGATCTGACACATACAGCTCACGCCTCATGCCTCGACTTCCGTGACCAAATCACCTCAAAGCGCCTCACATTTTTTAAAACCAAGGTGCTCACCGATGACCATCCAAGGGAAAGACTTCGACTGCAGTAGTGCTAGTTTCATAAAGCATACATCATTTCCATTGTTAGAATCACCAACACAAACATCATGTCAATCCACCTTCAAAATAGTACATGACACCTTATGATAATAAACCCCATACACACATTTTATGACACGGGACCTATGCAGTATGCACCAATTGAGAAGGGTTCCTATGAATTTTGCAAAGAAGATCGGCTTCCATGACTCGAACAATTGCTTATATGGCTTTTATACAGGGTAAAAATAACACAAAGGAATCGAATGCGACCTAAAGGGTAGATGGAAAGGATGGCAGATTAGCCCTTCGCTTTTCCGACGTATAATTATCTACAGTATACAATAGTGGTAATTTTGGCTATTATAGTATAATGTACAGTTACTTGAAGCTAACATATAAAAAATAATTTAGTACCTGTTTTTGTCCACGAATCAGTGTTTTCTTCAAAATTCACAAGAATTTCCTAACCTCTGTTTCAACAAGTTCGTCTTCTGTTTCTGCTCAAAAGCCTCTGGTAAAAGCTCCTCAAAATGCTCCAAGAACGATGACCATTCATCTTCCTTCATTTCCTCAAACGAAACACACACACCAGTATCATGATTATTGTTAGAAGCTGCAAAACTCGCGCTTCTTAATATTGGTATCCCAGATGGAGCACACCTATCTTTAATGTCACTTTCTTGTATTAATCGGGTCAAACGGGGATCAGTTAGCTTATACCTTGCTCCTTCACATGAATATTTCATCATCTTTTGTGGTTTACTGTTTGCTGAATGTGGTGAAACAACTTCATTCTGGTTAAAACTGTCTTCAAACGCCTTATCAAATGCAAACATTTCGTCGAATTCTTTAATTTCATCACTTCCATCACTACTTATTTCCATATCCAAGTTATCCTTTGCATTTACACAAATATTCTCCAAAACACTTGAACTTTCTTCACCTCCAATGAAACCCCGTGTCATCATATCACCTATATCAGCGAGAGAAAGCCCAGCAGCAGTTGCCCGTTTCAAGAATATGGTACAAAGTATGTATACACGCACAGAGCACTCTCTAATTAATGGAAGTTCGGTTCTTAAAAGTTCAGCATCTTTATATGGATCAAGATTTGAGATATAATCAGCTTCTATTTCTGAAAATGGCACTGAAGCTTGGGGCCAATGTAACCATTCGAAATACGGGTCATCTAATGACTCAGGTAAACAAAACCCATGGTCAATTGGGACAAGTTCAGCCACCCCAGCAACATAGCTCCCATGAAAATTCTTCACAAGCATGTTCCCTGCATGACGGTCCAAATTAAGGAGCCGAATGTCAAGTATACCGATACGGTGAACAGAGCAAACCGAGAACCTAGATGGGCCCAAATCTCCTGCATCTGTCTCGTGTTCTACATAACGTTGTACTGATGTGATTTTAAAAGGTGGGTTTGAATCCAATCCCATGTTTCTGTTTACATTAAACGTCACATTACAGATTTTGACAAGGGCTGATGGAGGAACACCTGCAAAGCCACCATGATCAAGCAAATAAGCAGCCAGTTCACGGAGCCCCGTTTCACCCACCCTGATAGATCGTTTCATCCCCGGCTGGCCCAGCATCCGACCTGCAAACCCTTTAGGATTGTTGAATGCCAATGGCTCTTCATCAGCTGGCTTCACAACTGCAATAGAGTTACCTTTTTTTGATTGCAAATAGTAGGCCCCGCCAAGCCCACTTGGCACTGGTGTCGGTTTGACCCCTGATGCTAATGCAATGGCAACCTCAGCAACAAGAGCGTGAACCTTTGGAGCCTTTCGACCGCTAATGATTTCAATTCTTGGATTAGGTGACTCAGACTCTTCTTTTGCTTTAGTGGCTAAAGAAAGGCATGGGGTGGAAACACTTTTGTGGAGACTAGTGGGGATATTGGATGTTTGTGTGATGTTGTGTGTGATGTTATGTTTGAAATCGTGCATGTGGGAATCGAAATGAGAGTAAGATTGGAGTCTGCATTTTGGGAGTTGGGCGAGTGGCTTAAGTCCATGATTATGATCAATGACTACAGCCATCCTGATGTATATAATGTAGGTAAGAATGGCTGTAACATACTAAAGAGCAGGTTTTAAGAAAATCTTTCAGAAGGTTCGTCTTTGCATAGGAGATTAGCCGTCACATGCCTACCAAATTCCAAAACAACAATGAAGAATTACATCTTATAAGACATTACTGTTCATGCAATTTCACATCTAGTCAAGAACACATACAAATTACAGGAATATTAGCACCAAGAATGAAGAATATTAGAGG
>BJCN01156261.1:0-11284 GCA_018326445.1 Flaveria brownii
GGTCTGAAGATCAATTGGCAGACATCCTAACAAAAGCTGTGAACGAACGACTACTACACAAATGCTTGGATAAGTTGAACTTTGGAAATCCCACCGTTCAACTTGAGGGGGTGTGTTGAAAAAGAAAGAATGTTTCCATTATCTTCCATATTTAGTGGTGTAGTGGATGATGTTTCCATTATCTTCCATATTTAGTGGATGTTGTTTCCATATTTCACTAGATAGGAACCCTTGTAATCTAGTATAAAAGGAAGAGGACACTCCTCTATTTTACACACAATAATATACAACTTTCTCAATTATTCCAAAAAAAATTCCAATCCCTCTTGATAAGAATTAGTACCCGAGTTCAACAACCCGCCGAGTACCCGCATAGGGTGGTGGCAGTGTACCCAAGCGGGTACCCGCCTACCTGAGAGGGTACCTGCGAATGCCCCCTCCTCCCTAAGCTGATATGTGAAAATTCATTAAAGTTACGTCATTTTGATTAAAACCAGTTATAAAATTTTATTTTGATATTCTATAACACCTCACCTAGCAAGATGCTATGCTAGAAAACAATTACAAATACAAAAGAGGCGAGGTCATTAAGCATTTAAGCCACCAAATTAATTACGTGTTACCAAGGCCAATTAGTTTAGGTTGCATGATTTAAACCATCAAATTTATTTGGTTGATAATTCATCCATCAAAACTTCCCCTCAAAGACGTGTGTAATTTTAAGTTTTTAACTAATATATTTTATTTTAATAATGTGTGGAAAGTGATTGGGGAATTGGTAAGGAAGCATGATTAGTGGTGTAAGATTATTTTAGTAATGCAACTATTATATTATGATGGTCAAATTCTAGTGTCTTCATATTAGTGGATGATTATAAATATCTCATTTGTCAGAATCATCATAAGTTTACGTGTTAGCATGGCCAATTAGTTTAGGTTATCACGCATGCTTGATTAAAAACTTTTAAAATGTATTTCATATCCAATGAACTATCGAGAAGGTGTCGTGAAGTTTTATCTCCACATGATCTCGGATTTGTTATTAAACTTACAATACTTATAAATATAACATAACGTAACATCTAGTAATAATATATTATACCAATTAAGTTTTACAAACTAAACTATTACTCGATGATTTATAGCAATTATTATATTTGGCCAATGATACTTGTAACTTTCATTTTCGTTGTCAAGAGTGATCAAATAACATAATTATCAAATATTTATATTTGACATCCACTCAATTTCGCTCGCAGTTGTTATCATCAACGAAACAAAAAAACTTACAAAATAAATCAAGTGTAAATTAAATGATAATCAAGTGCAAATATATGATAATCATAATGTCGGTATTACTCTTAGCAACTTAATTGAAAGTTACGAGTTTTGATGGTTAAATTGTCGGTATATATGGATTATTACCGGTAATAGGTCCATGGTTTGAAATATTATAACCCTATTTGACTAATACATTTCAACTTTTTTAAGAATATGGTTGGAGTCTTGACGTAATGGTGTGGGTTAGGTACATTAACTAGCATTCCACCCTCACTTTTGTTTTAAAATAATATACATGTATCCCTTTCACTTAGGAGTTATTTGATTATCGCTGACTCGGTAATATCTTACTGAGTCATAATCTGCCTCAATTAGAAGTTCTGACTAAGTCTACATCTGACTGAAAATTAGATGTTTGATTCAGTATCTAACTAACTCTGCTAAATGATAAAAATAACCATATTACCATTGTATTTTAACTCTGTATGATTACATGAAACAAAATGTGAATTCTTTCTATTTTATCATTTATAACACCTTCAAACAAATATAAACAAAAAGATCTCCATTTATAGCACCCTCACCTTCACCTCCCATCTTCTCCCCCATTATCACCTCCCATCAAATTAGGGTTTTTCTGTCATTAAAATCACTTCATCTTCTCCCCTATTATCACCCAACACACACATCTCCTCTTCATTTCTCACCTCTTCACCTCATTTCCACGTCATCATATCCAACGGCGGTCGAACTGCTGCTACAACCGGAGGCAGAACCGGTGGTCGAACCGGTCAATAAAGAGGAGATTTCGGTCAGCAGCTTGGGACCGGGTCAGTCGCTAACATTAAACACGCTGACTGGCTAACTGAATGGTCAGAAGCTTGATCAGTCATTTTAAACAGCCCCTAACACATTATCGTTCTTATATGTAACATAATGAAATTTGCGGTCCATAGTAATGTTAAAGGGGATACACTGATACACATATAGTGCATTTTATAACAAAAATGCAAACTAAATAGTGATTAAAATCATTTGATTGTTAGAAAGTTGTTATTACTTATACCATGTCCTAAAAACCATCTTTATCATTAACACTACTTATACCTTTTTGCACTAGAACATTGCCGGCCGCATGTTAAAAGCAATTAAAGTTTAAAGTTAAATCTCTACACTATAATTTAGAGAGAAAAATAGTAATAAGAAAGTTGCACTAATGATGTAACATTATCATTGCACTAAAACTCCAAAGGTTTATTAGCATGGTTGTTAAAACGGGTCTAATATTGTTAAACGGGTTAGACATGACACAACACGATTAACACATGTATCAAACAAGAACACGGCCTTTTTAACTAGTCGTTTCAACTATCTAAACACGAACAAAAACTTGTTAATAAACGAGTTAAACGAGCACGATCCATTTAACACACTTAAATATCACCTGTTAAGTAACGCGAATGACACTACACTACATGACCTGTTAACATGGTTAACACAAAACAAAATAAAAATCGATAGAATCCTTAAACCCAAGACCCTACAGTCCATAACATCCTTAAATCCAATAGGAACTTGACTCAATCTTTGATAACAATCGGATGATACAAATAATAACCAAAAAGTTATTCGAATAGAAGCTTGCAAAAGGCTATTAATAGACCTTTAAATCGAAATTGAAATTACAAAAGTAAAAATACCTAATTCATCGTTAATATTTGAATCTACAATTTTTAATTTGTATATATAATTATTTAAACAGGTCTAATCATGTCATAAATGGGTTTGACAGGTTAAACCCACTTGGCCCCGGTTTTAATCGTGTCATGATCGTGTTATGACTCATATCCGTTTAGCTCAAACCCAAACTCGTTTAACTTCATGTCGTGTCATTTCGTTTAGACAGGTCATGCACTACTAGAAAACTACTGTGTTTGTTACGAAAATTTCCGACTCAAAATTTTGTGTCGAAATTTACGACACAATTGCGACACATGTCCTACAAAAACTGAAACCCTACATTTTCATCAAACTTTCAACAAGAAAGCGACAAAACTTTAAAAACTTCAGCTTTTGTCGCAAATGCATAGTAATTTGCGACGCAATTCTAACCCAAGTGAATTAAAATCGAATTAATCAATGATTTTATTGAAAATGTGTATGAAACCAATATTAATAATAAACCAAGTTATTATTAAATTGTTTTCTATTGTTGTTATTATTTCATAGAAATAAAAAAACAAAAATAATAGAAATCATAAATTTCGTCGCAAATGCGTAACAAGATTTACTACACTTTTGTGACGCAGTATAATATTTTATTTATTTTATTATGTTTTTGTTATTTTTGTTCTTTATTTTCATACACAAAAGAATATGCGTCGCAAATGTGTGACAGTTTCAAACGCATCTGCGACAAAATCAGCATGCTCGTATAATAAAGCATATGTATCTGTGTACACATAATGTTGTGTCGCAAATGTGTTACAATTTCATACGCATTTGCAACAAAAGACAGCATACGCGTATAACTAAACCATATTCACACATAGTAATAATTGAAAATAACATGGCGTCGCAGATATGTTACAGTTTCCGACGCATTTGCAACAAAAGACAGCATACACGTTTGCAACAAAAGACAACATACGCGTTTGCAACAAAAGACAGCATATTCATCAAACATAGGGAGTTTAGTAAATATCAAAGAATATAGTTTTTATCCTTTAAAAAGTCATGACTGTCACGTGTTTATGCAACGGTTGCTTCCAATTGCTATTAGATGTTTTGTTTCTAAAGAAACGCATGAGGCGGTAACAGAGTTGTGTATGTTCTTTCGGGTTTTATGCTCGAAAACATTACATGTAGAAGACTTGCTTAAAATGAAGCGCACAATTGTTTCAACCATATGCAAGTTAGAGAAAATATTTCCTCCTGGTTTCTTTGATTCTATAGAACACCTAGTTATACATCTTGCTCAAGAAACTCTTCTAGCTTGGTGGTCCACTGCAATATAGATAGATGCATCAATACGAGAGGTATTCTTATAAATCAAACATTTCTTAGAATTTTGTTAAGTATTCCTAACACATTGCTTAATAATTTTTAAATATAGGAAGCTTGGTATGATCAAAAGAAGAATTAGAAACAAATCAAGGATCGAGGGTTCAATAGCGAGAGAGCACCTAGTGAGTGAACTCGCCACCTACTGTTCACTATACTTATGGGAATGCACCATCATATACTGAGTCGGGTATTCGGGATAGGATCTTCGGATCTTAATTACGTGGTGACTGGGACATCATCCTCATCTTATGGGATTGCACCATCATATACTGAGTATCGACAATCACAACTAAAAGTACGTTGATGTTATTATTGTTGTTACTATTTTATGTTGTTTGTTCACTAACTATTATACATGTTTGATGAATTTGTAGGTTGAAACTTTTCAAGCTCAAATGCAAACCCGGTTTGAAGAGGAGAGGGCAAAGGAGGAGCCGCAACAATAAACACAACAAACTCACTACAAGCACAACAAACTCAACAACAAATGCAATAAATGCAAGAAACATTTAAAAAACAATTGAATGATTTCATGAGTCAGTGGAAGCAACCTCCTGGTAATTAATAGTCGTTTTGTTATCTAGACATGCTACTTTTGTAGTTTAAACATACTTAAACAGTGGTTGTAATTTGTATCTTTAGATTTTGTTTGTAGTAGTTGTGGTTGATTTGTAGCATATTTTGTGGGTGGAATTGTGGTTGATTTGTGAAGCATGTTTAGTATTTTTTTTTATTTTTTAGCAGAAAAAATCTGAATTTATTTGTTTTATTAAAAAAATTTTTAATTAAAAAATAATTGCGTTGCAAATGCGTTAGAAATTTGACACATGGGTTCTTGAAAATTGTAGCAAAAACGTCGTTGTTTTAAAGTACGTATTTTAATGATAATAACATTGTGTAGCAAATGCGTTGTTTCAAAATACGTATTTTGACATTGCGTAGCAAATGCGTTGTTTCAAAATATGTATTTTGACATTGCGTAGCAAATTTGTCGTTGTTTTAAAATACGTATTTTGACATTGCGTAGCAACGTTGTTTTAAAATACGTATTTTGACATTGCATAGCAAATTCGTCGTTTTTTAATACGTATTTTTGCATTGCGTAGCAAATGCGTCGTTGTTTTAAAATACTTATTTTATATTAATTATAATATTGCGTAGTAAACACGTTGCAATTCGATAATTAGTTCAGAATGATTAAATTAAGGTAGTTAGGATAATGAGTAGGAATTGCGTAGTAGGTTTCTACGCCGTGTTTTTGTCGCAAATATGTCGTATAATGCGTCGCAATTATGTCGTAAACTGTTTGCCAAGAGCATTTTTTCGAAAAAATAGTTTTGTCGCAAATCCGTAACAAATGATGTTTTCCTACGCATTTGCGACGGAAAAACGCGTAGCAAATTGTTTTTTTTTTTCTAGTAGTGTTAAAATTGTCAGCCAAAATTATTAGTAACTTTGATAGAGTATATTGGTATTTGATATAGTTATCATGTTATTATCTTTATTTTTAAGTATGTTTCTCATTCTTATTGGTTTCTTGGGCTAGTTAATCATGGTAATAACCTCTCAAAACTTTCACAAAACACCTTCTTTTTAAATGTGTGTTAGAAAATATCATTTAAAGTTATAGGGTGAGGTTATTTTATAAAGTGTATTTTTGCTACAAAATGTATTTTTGCTACAAAGTGTGAGAAGACACAACGAGTCTAAAAAGTCATAAAAAATTAATATCTCACAATCTAAATCGAATTTTAAAAAAGTAATTCGGAGCATCTGTTCCTCTCGTTGTCCTCTTTCAGAAAAAAAATAAGAAAGAATAATTTTTTTTCATTGTGTCTTTATATGACACAATGACGTCATTGTGTCTTTTATATTGACACAATGACGTCGTTGTGTCTTTCATAATGACACAATGAAGTCATTGTGTCTTTTATAAATGATACAATAAAAAACGTTAATTTTTTTATTTTTTTTAATTTTTTGTTTATTTTTTTCTTAGTGAGGACGACTAGGGGAACAAAAGCTCCGAATTACTTTTTTGAAATTCGATTTAGATTGTAAAATATAATTTTTTTGTGTCTTTTTTTAACTCATTGTGTCTTCTCACACTTTATAGCAAAAATACACTTTGTATTTAAACTTTTTTCAAAGTTATATGCATCTATTACTTACATATATTTAAAAGCATGAATGATAAATAGTATAACCACCACACATTATTTGACATACACTTTGACTTGTTCTTTCCTTTTTCTTCTTTTATATTTTATATATTTCTTTTATATTTCGTAAAGGTTTAAAAAGGATTTATAATTATATTACCGCATAGCGTTACGATATGTTTATTTTTATTTAAATTTCAAATTAAATTTTATTAAAAACTAAAGTAGGCCACTTTTATATCCTTTTACTTCCATCGTTAAAAAAATTATGATATTGCTTAACTCTTATTTTATTTTATTGTTTTCTATGTTTTGATATAATTTTTACTAAAAACTGATTCACGTAATGTATAATATCTTCTTTATATTTTTTTTTACTTTATTTTGTTATTTATGAAGTCTCTTTTCCTAACAAGATGATTGAATAGTAATGATGTAATTGATTGAATTATTATGATTACAATAATCTCTATATAAAAAGATAAACATTATAATTAGATTTTTTTTTGAAAATTAACTTTCATTCACACCGAAAAAACGACAAACAAACCCCAAGAAGGGGAACGCAAAAACATTATAATTAGATACCCTCTAATATAGACAAATATAAAATTTTGGTCTAACATTCCCACGCAAGTTGAGGTCGGGGAACGACCTGCAACTTGAACCTTAAAGATAGAAATCGTTGTGAGGGTAACGGCTTGGTGAGATCGAGCATCAGCTCTGATCACTTGTGGCAATAAACTAAACATTCAGTTGACCTTGAACCACTTGTTCGCAGACAAAATGGAAGTCTACTTTGACATGTTTTGTACAAGCATGAAATGAAATACTGGATTTGCTGAGAGATAGGTGGCTCCTAAGTTGTCACACCAAAGAGTTGGTGAGGAGTTTGTCATAATACCAGGTTTATGAAGAAGAGCCTTAATTTGATCAAATTAATACTAGCTGCTACGGTATTAGTAGGGGCTTTGTATTCCGATTGGGTTGAAGATGATCTGGACATCGTTCGTTGTTTGCGAGCTAATCAAAATCTGAATAATTAGCCTTAACCGAGTGAGCAACAACGGGCTGCTAATGTACATCAGTAAAAGCCTACAAAGAGGAGCTGGAAATGATTTTCAGTCGGAGCATGCGTAAACTAACATACCCTGTAATTCACAGCAAATGCAATATCCGGGCGAGATAAAGTGGCAGGCATATTGAAGGAACCAACGATCTAACGATACTTTGTGGGATCTGAAAGAAAAGGACTGTCATCGATGGTTAAAATTTGAGAAGGGCTCATTGAGGAATCAACTAGTTTACCATCAGAGAGACCCCAACGTTGGAAGATAACCAGTAGGTATTTTCCTTGAGACAAGACATGAGTATTGAGTCCATGCTAGCTGTATAACCTCAATGCCTAAAAAATAATGAAGCTAACCCAAATCTTTGACCGGAAATGTGGAGCTCAAACTATGAATGATATGATCGATGACCTGATCGTTGTTGCTAGTAATGATAATATTGTCTACATAGACGAGAACATAAACAAGAGTCCTATCTTTATTAAGAATTAACAATGATGGGTTAGTTTTGGATCCGGAGAAACTTAGTTGTTGAAGAGCAGTTTCATATTCTTGTGCTCGGCTTAAATAATCAATTGGTTTTTCATCGCCCTTCATTGATATCTTGCGAAGTACGTTGAGTTTTCAACATATATTAACGAAAGGCGGTTTGTGGTGCATACACACGCTCTAAGGAAAGGCAGACATCCCTAGAAGTTTGGCCTTGAACATGCAGAAAAGAGGCTTTAGAAGCGGTAGAAAGAATAAGCATACGCACGTGAGCATTATTAACAATCCATCTAGCGTAGCTAGGGTTCTCGGTGGTGGCCTATTCAAGTTGAACCATGGTTTCCGGACACGGAATGGTTCCATCCATGTAACTAAACAGAAGATTTGAAACCAAAAAGCAAAAAGCGTTGTATTATCGTCTTCCAATACCCATAGTTTGTGGTAGATAGTGTAAAGGCGAATTTATGCGAGTTGTGGGTTGTTTTCTCCGGTGTAGTAAAGATAGCAATAGTGGCCATCGTAGTTTAGAAATGACCGGAAATAGGCTGTTGTCGTGGGCTGTTGTTGGCCGGAAAAAGAAAAAAAAGAGGATGTTGGCAAGTTAGGTGACGACAGCTAGGTTTACAAAGGTTCTGGCTCTTGATACCGTATAGAACTGTACGGTTGAATAGTAATGATGTAATTGAATGAATAATTATGGTTACAATATTCTCTATATAAAGAGATAAATATTACAATTAGATACCCTCTAATATAGAAATATAAAATTTATAATCTAACTTGGTCCAACAATTTTTATTCAAGATTTAATATAAGTTAAATTCTAAACTGATTAGTTTGTGCGTTTATAGTATGTTTAGTTTTAAGTCGAATTAATGGGTTTTTCGGCACTGAGACAGTTAAAAACGTAAATAAAATTAATCAAAGCTCAAGACTTTGAAAAATATATAGTGTATATTAGTTAAGAAGAAAACAAAACGACTTTACCAAAAGTTCAAAAACGGTATGATAACTTCATTAAAATTTAAAGATAGCAAAATTTAAAGATAGCAAACTAAATAAGTAGTGGGTAATCACCCACACTCCGCGATAAGTTAAAAACATAGATAAACATAAGCAAAATGCAAATATTGGTTAAAAAATAAAATGTAGATTTTCTCGTTAAACTTTAAGAAGTGAAAAGCATAAGTTGGTTATGAAAATTAAAAATAACTTTATTAAAATGTAAGAGCAGTATGATAAGTTTACTAAAATATAAAAATAATAATACAACTTGGTTAAAGAAAAAAAAAGTAACTTAAATAGAATATACGGGATAGACATAAAATTTCAAAGTATAATAGTTTATGGGAAAGAACCTTTTATGAACAAATTGTAATATAAACATGTTTTGTGGTTCAATAAACAAACCCTAAAACTATACTATTCAAAAAATTTCAAGTCAAATGGTATTACTTTAATCATATGCTATATGCCGGGGAGAAGAGGAAAATTCGGCGTGGAGGGGAACGACGGCAGTTGAGCCGCCCAGCGGCCGAGCCACGCCGTGAGCTCAGGCAGGTGCGCCCCGCCCAACCTAAATGTTACAACAATAATTTTTGCTCATGCTGAAATAACTTAATTGAAAGAAATTCTATATGTTTTGCATACAAATCTCAGAATATCAAGTGTATATTTCCAACCAGCAAAAACTCGAATATGTCTATCCGTTCAAAGCATGTACGTGCTATTAGAGTTTCTTATAAAAACTTACACTTTCAGGGGAAACAGAACTTTAAAATGAATAGAAATACTCGACTATAACAGAAACAAAGGCGAATTGTTAGGTGCAACGGTCATATGTGAGCAAGGTCACGATGAGTGTATGTCGTGAAAAAGGAAAAACACAGCGTGAAGGAGGTAGCGGCGGTGGTGCAGCTCGGCGCCAGGCCTCACCGTGGGCTCACGACGCGTACGCTCCGCCCACCCTTATACTTTTGACATAAAACAATATTCAGCTAAACTACATAAGAAAAAGGACTTCTTTCAAGATAAATGTCTATTTGTGTGTTAATTGCAAGCTCTTCGCCTAAATAAGCAATAAATTGAACCCTTTAAAAAATGAAACAAACCTTTAGAAAAATAATTAAAAGAAGCACCTCAAATGTATCATAGTTTAACTTGTGTAGCAAGTTTTGCCACTAAACTGTACAAGCACAGAAGACAAATGTACAACAGATCAATGCACCACCAGAGTTTTAGGGTGCAGGAAAAACAATCTCTAAGTAAATCACTCTGTATTTACCTTATCACCTGTCCAAATATATATGTAAACTTCAATCCATCTTATATGCCCAACCATGTTTTTCTAAGTATGCTTGTACTGCTTCTTTGATTGCCAAGTTCGGGACCAACTGCGACGCTTGAAGGGTTTCTCGGGTAATCGGATCAAACTTCCCCACCTGCAACCACGTCAGTTTTAAGAATAGATAACGAGTTTCAAGAAAATGTCAGTCCCTCTTTTTGACCCGCAAAGAACCTTTGACTATTGATATTAAATAGGCTACCATGGGACAAGGGAGCTAGGACTGCAAACGAACTGAACGTTCAACGAACAGTTCGTGAACCGTTCGGCGAGAAGTTAGTTTATGTTCGTTCGTTTAGTAAATGAACGAACACGAGCAAGAAAATTTTGTTTGTTTAGTTAAACGAACGAACATGAACACAAGCCACGTTCGTTCATTTATGTTCGTGAACGTTCGATAATATGTTCGTTAACGTCCGTTCATGAACGTTCGATAATGTATTCGATTATGTTCGTTAAAGTGTTCGTTTATATTCTTAATTTTTGTGTCAGTTATTTTATGACAATTATATCAAGCATTTTTTAATATTTATGTTAAGTACTTATTTATTTTTGATGGATTTTGTGTAATGTTTGTAATGAAAATGAAAATTTTCTTCTAAAATAAATCTATGATCATTTGTATTCGTTTTTGTTCATGAGTTTCTTTGTGTTCTTCATGCCCATGAACAGTTGTTTGTGTTCGTTGCTTTTGTTTGTGTTCATTTGCGTTCGGTAAGTGTTCATGAACAGTTCATGAACATGTCATTTTCTTAATGAACGAACATTCATGAACAAGTTTATTTCTTAACAAATGAACACGAACAAGGTCTTGTTCGTGTTCATTCGGTTCATTTGCAGCCCTAAAGGGAGCACGTAAAATGCAGCTTTAC
>BJCN01156297.1:0-10575 GCA_018326445.1 Flaveria brownii
GCGCCCCCAGCGCCATCTGGGCTAAAAGTTACTGACCAACGGTGGCTCTGACGGTGTTTCTGACTGTATCGGCGTCGGTGGCGGTGGTCATGGCGTCGGTGGCGCCACCCTCTGCATAAACTTTAGTTTCATGTGTAACTTTCTGAGACCTTTCCGTGGAGAGGTTATGGGTCCCGTAACTCATTTCCTTGCTCAAGTTATGCCCGTTTTAAAATACCGTTGCCGTACAACTTCGATTTATCCAAGCTTGACTTCTCGAACTCCAATTACCATCCCGTTTCTTCCAATTTCTTCGTATTCTTCACGTTTAACCTACAAATACAAGATAATCCTAAAGTAACTCTATTTCTCATACATTTATACGTAAAACCCAGAAATAAAGCCATTAAACGTTGAACTTTCACCACCCGATCAGTGGGACTGACATCTAGATTTCAAAGTTTATCCTTTTACATTAACTGTCTCAAATCCATTTCATATATATACACCTCTAGTGGTTCCCCCTCTTTCACTTTCCTCTTTATTTTCAAATCTATCTAACCTAAAATTCACCCACAAAGTACCTTTGTTCTTCCCTTTCTTCAGTACAAAGGTATTCATAAAAGGCCAACCAGGATCCACGAGATCAACTAGATTTTTCCATGTATTTACACAGGTAACAAAATCAGGTTGCCCTGTTATTATCTCAGAAAGATCCTGGTTTCTCATATGTTTGCCTGTTCTTGACTCTATCCAGCTACTTCACTTCCCTCACTATAGATCCTCCACTATATGAAGATCAACTCTTAGAATTTTGGAGGACCTACGAGGAGGTCATTATGGATGGGGAGAAGGCACTATCTGCCACAGTGTAGGGGAGGAGAATTTTCATCATTGCAGCCACCATTAACACCCATCTAAGGCTGAATGATGAAAAAGGTGACTTGTCCTTCCTAAAATTTGTTATGAACCAGTCTTTTAGGTAGATGGGTAATGAAGGTGACTACTCAGTAACAACCTTCAGAAAAGGGAAAGTCTCCTCCTAGTGGAAGTACCTCCACTATGTGGTCATTCATTATCTATCAAGCAAACATGGAGGCTGTGGTCAAATTCTAAAAGACTTTTCCTATATAGTCCATGGCATGGTTCAAGGGGTCATGTTCAGGTACTCTTAATTTGTATATAAAAATTTGCTTACTAACTTAGACTCCTTAAAACATTACATGTTCCCTAGATATGTTCAACACATTCTTAGCTATCAACTGGGCTCATAGTTAAGGGGAACAGGTAATGCTCTTAAAATTGGACATATAAATCCCGACATCTTTAAAACAATAAGAAAGCCTATTATGGGCTTCTCAGGGGTAGAAATAACCCTACTACTAAATATATTAAACCCACACCTTCTGCATCAGAGCCACCCACACAGCCTCAAATAACCATCACATACTCTAGAAAATTCAAACAATTACACCAGAGCTCCTACTTTCCCTGAGGATCAAACTACTCCCATCAATTCAAGGATCAGTGCTGAGGTTCTTCATGCTCAGCCTGAGCTCACTACACCAACACCAGCCTTAAGCCTTCATTCAGCACCTCAAAACTCTAGTGAACAAACTTTAGGGAAAAGCTACCATCCCCATCCTCTAGACCTCAATCAATCCATACCCAACCTTTAATTCTATGATAATGAAGACATGGGATTCGATGAGTACCATGAGTTTCTCTTCTCCACCCCTGCTCTAGGAAAGATGAGTACTCATGACTCACCCATGTCTAGCCCACATCATCCACGTACAACTGAGGTGGATCTACCTGAACCAGTTTAGGAGATCCATATGGAAGAGGTTCTCACTTTTGTAAGTGATTAAATCTTTAAAACCTCAACCATGATAACCTAACCCATTGACACTTTAGCTGAAGGTGTCATGGTGTAAGGAAAATCCAGCAGATAAGAACTTAGTGTTAGTGATAAGGAAAAAGACTTTGGTCCTATTCTATCATCCCCCAAGATTCTTCTGATGAAGATAAGGGGAGTCCAAAACTAAAGGTACAAAAACTGACTAAAACCTGCACATATTTAGTCTTAAAGGTTAGTCATCTAGAATCTTAGGTGACTACCTTATAAAAGAGGGTCAATGACTAGCAACTTGAGATCACCGATCTCAAGGGCAAGTTAGCTGAGAGACTACTTAGTCATCTAGAATCTCAGGTGACTACCTATGGATGTGAAGGATCTAACCTGTAACTCACCTATCCAAGAGGGTGATACTAACAAAAAGGGGGAGAAAGTCCAACCTACAATTATAAAACCTTGGAGTTCTTCTCAGAGTATGGACATAAACGATTCACCACCCTCAATTGTAGTTGTCAATACTCAGCAGCCTCCTCAAGTCCATATTAATATGGACTCACTTATACAAAGTTTGTTTGAGGAGGGTATTCCAAGGGCTATGCCTACCCCATCTCACCATACTGAGAATCCATTTATGAGATGGAGTTATGACACTGATAGAAGTGCCCTGGTAATCTCTAGGTCTCAGGGAAAACTGGAAATACATACTTTTCTAACCTGAGACTCTATGAGAGCACCTATCTAGTTGATTTTCAACTTACCAACCCAAGTCAAAACAGGCAAGCTGCAAGGTTTGCTAATAGGATTCAAGATATGGTGCTGGAAGAGTTCAAATTGAGAATCAAATTATATAAATAGAGGCTAGTAGGGAAGACTATTAGTCAAATGGATGTTGTGGTGGACCCCAAGATTAGCTTCGAAGGGGAAACCTTGACTGAAGGCCTAGTAGTTAAGCCTGTGAACCTTAAGACAAGAACTGCTTAAGCACCCATTAACCTTAGTAAGGCACCAGCTGGTGAAGGTACTTAACAATCTCTCTCTAGCCAGAGCTTGACTCCCCGTAGCAATGAAGGCCAAAGCTCTCTCCACCCTGAGTCACCAAGGCCTGTGAGTTATAAAGGAAAGAAGAAAATTACCTCTGAGGAGATTGAGAAGGAGGAAAGAGAGAGGAAGAGGAAGCTAAGGGGAGAGAGTTTAGCTAGTTCCTCAGGCTTCATGGAAGCTACAATCAGGGCTACCCCAGGCCAAACACTCACAATGGTGAGTTAAGTGTAGCCAGATTAAACTACTTGGGGACCAGAAACTACTGAACTCATCCCTCTTCCCTTAGATGAGTTAAGTGAACCGACTGACATTGAGCTGTCAAAGGAGAGAAAGAAGGAAGAGGATGCAGAACTGCTTCTTGAGATTAAATAAGAACGAAGAAGAAAGAAACTCTACAAACATGTTCCTACTCTCTACCTAATTCAAGAAAGCCCTAAGATAGTGGCTGTAGCGACTGAATAACAACCTTATGTAGACAATGAAACCAATAGACAAAATATGATCAACTACCTGAGTGCCACAGCCTCTATAAGGCATCTGCACTTCTTCCCTTGTCCTATAAATATATATATAATTGGAATACCTCAAGTAGTTTGAGCTACAAGTAATGAAGGAATAAAAGGCTGCTAAGAGAAAGATGAGGGAAGAAGTTACAAAGTCAAGAGCTATTTCTAAAAGAGTCCAAAGAAGTCTGCTGATAGGTAGAGAATGATGAGCTTCTTGAAGCTGTGTGGATTCTTGAGAAGGAGGATTAGTCTAATATCTCTATCCACCATGGATGAGCATATTAGGGTGATAAAGTAGAAGATTAAAAAGGGTGAGCTTATTCACTTGCATTCTCCACCAAGTCAAGCTGCACCTGAAGTGGAGGTCAAGGTTGAACCACAAGAGACAACACAACCTGGACATAGTGCTGGGTCACAACAAACTTCATATTCTGATCGACAGTAGGGTTCTGATCTCTCTCTCCTTGTAAGGGAAAAGGTCCCAAGTGAGAAAGACACATAAGAATAACCTGGTGCTGAAGGCCAGCCTTCTCAGTTGAAATATGGAAAGAGGAAGAAAGGATGGCCGTGAAAAGGGATAGTAAGAAGAAAAAGAATTCCAAGACATCCACCTCTACACCTCAGGATGAGTCAGAGCATCATGTGGCTACTTAAGAAGAGGCTACTTAACCAAGTCCCATAAATGTAGAGCCCCTTGCTGCTAGGAGACCCATCCTTTACTGGACCTTTGCTGCTAATTTAGATAGATGGTATGTCATTAGAGATCAACAAGGTCAAGATATCTACCTCTCTAAAGACATACTTGATCTACCTCTGCATGACCTCTATAACATGAGGAGATACTATAAGAGTCTAAGGGATCCTAACCAAATGATAAAGAAAGGAATGATCTTGATCCCAATGAGGACTGTCAATAGATGAGTAATATCTTCTGTTCTGATAGCATCAGCCTAGAGGGAGTATGTAAGGTTTATACTTAAAGGCTGATGCAAGCAAAGCAACCAAAGAGCTCTCAGCATGCATGCATGAAGTATATAGTAAAGGAAATATGCTAAGTGTAAAATCTTCCAAAGACAAAGATGAAGTCTTTTGAAGCTTTAGAGATAAAGTATTCCAAAGCCAAAGACTGATTCCTTCTAAAGATAGAAAAGTCATGCTTTCTCTGATCACCTTTTGACAAAAAGCTGAACAACTTTCCGATGCCACCTCTAAAGACTCACCAACTTACATATGTTGGTGACAAGGTCCATGCTTTTGTCAACTGTAGATTAAGGTCAGTGGTCTGCAACTTTCTACATTTGTACCTTTATCCTTTTTTTAATTATTAGGATGTGAGTTATGACATGTCATAGTCACAAGTCAAAAGGCAGTCTACTTTTTGACTATACATTGATCTTGTTGTCTAGATTAGTGTTTTCAACTAGTTTTCAAATTATAGCCGGTTGTAGGATATAGTACAAATTGTCTTAGATACTTGTATTTATCTTTATGCTTTATAACACTTATAATAGAACTTTAGAGCAATATAAAGCATTTTTAAAAAACAAATACTATCCTGTTCTTGTTTTGTCTCATATTTACCTGTGTTCTTAGTATCATCAGCATAAACATGATTCTCTATTTGATCTGTTAAGTATTCCAAGTCTCTCCTCACTCTAAAACTGTAGTATTGACCACTTTCAACGATCCTGCACTATATATATATATATATATATATATATATACATATATATATATATATATATAACTATCAACTCGTCTTCCATTCCTCCATATATAAAGAACATATCCTTCGTCTTATTAAGTACATAAGAATGTTTTACACCAATCCGGTGACTTTCACCCAAATTTTATTTAAATCTACTCGTCATACTTAACGCAAATGATACCTCAGGGTCTAGTACATAACATGGCATACAGAATGGAAGCACTTGAAGAAGCATACGAAACACTTTCCAATTTCTTTTTTTGTTCTTTAGTTTGAGGACACTAATTACCATTTAGTATGGTTATATATTCTATTTGGCATGTTTCTTCTCTTGAACTGTTGCATTGAAAGGCACCTAAGGACCTTAGCAATATATGTACTTTAACTTAAACCAATAAGTCACCTTAGTCTATTTTTGTAAATCTTTATTCCTAAAATTGGGCGGCTTCGCCAAGATTGTTCATTGCAAAACATTTTCCTAATCAGGTTTTTACGTCATTAGCATTTACATATTATTTTCAATTATAAGTATATTATCCAAATACAAGATCACTTACCTTCTTCTAAACACAAGGTTCATCTTCAGTTCTGATCTACCCAAATTCTTTGATTTTCTAATCAAAGTGGATATTCCAACTTCGAGATGCTTATTTTAATCCATAAATTGATTTATTCAATTCGAAAACCTTATTAAGATTCTTCAGATTTTGAAAACCTTCTGATTGTATCATATAGATATCTTTCATAAGTTTTGGATTTAGGAATGCGGTTTTAACATCCATTTGTCATATCTTATAGTTATAATATGCAACAATGACAAACAATATCCTAACTTACTTAAGCATGGCTACAGGTGACAAAAATTCCTCATAGTCAGCACCTTGAGTTTGAGGGACCTTTCACATCCAACCATGCTTTATAGGTTTATAACTTTCCATCCACGTCAGTATTCTTCTTGAAGATCCGTTCACATCCTACGGTTTGGCATTTTGTATAATAACCAACCAAGTCAAACACATGGTTATCATACATGGATTGCATCTTCATGCCCATGGCTTCTAGCCATTTCTTGGATTCAGAATCCAAAACTACGAATTTGTACTTAGTAAGTACATCCTGATCCACTATCAAGATGTTGGCATTTTCATGAATTCCAATGTATCTATCGGGTTCATGTCGGTCTCTTGTGCTTCCGTTGACACTTGGAATAATAGCTTATTACTAAATTCTCTCAAGTATAGGTTGATCGGTAGTTTGAGCCTGTGATTTGGTTATAGTGTATCTCATGTTCAAAATTTATCTCCAATCCCTTGTGTAAGAAGCTCCTTCCCTAAGAAGACAGCTATGTATTTTATGAAAATCCAATTTTTAGCAGGATTGTAAAATACAAACCGATTGTTTTAGGGGGTCGAAATAAAACAACTTTATCATCTCGTGGTTCCAGTTTATCCAGGATATTCATGTCTATCATAAGCGTTACAATCACATAACCTAGAGTAGGACACTTTAGGTTTAACACCATAGGACACTTTGGTTTTAACACCAAGCCAAATTTGATAAGTCATTTTGTCCACCTTTTTAGTCGAAGCTAGAGTAAGTATTTTGGTGATAGTCTCAAGAGCAAAATTCTAAAAAGAGTATGCAAGTTTATATGACACAACATTGATCAAATCATATCTAATACTGTTTGATTTCTCCTTTTAGATGTAACACTAAGTTGTGGTGTTTCAGGTGAAGTGAGTAATGAGACGATCAACATTTACTTAGATGTTCGTCAAATTCTTGACTAAGATATTCCCCTCATTGGATTAATCAAAGTATCTTTAACACCTCTGTTTTATAATTATATATATATATATATATATATATATATATATATGTATATATATATATATATAACCAAAGGGAATAAAAGAAAGGTCAGAAAATGAAAGATAGGCACCATAAACTCCCTATAAAAGAAAAGCTAGCAGCTTCATGCAAATTCTTGCGTGAAAAAGGGTTCTAAAGAGAGAGTGTTGTAATTCTAGTGAGAAAGTCGAACATTGAATCATATGTAAAGAATTTCACGTAAGAAATGTTAGATCTATGCTAAATTTATGTCCTTTGGGGGTTTTAACATCTTTTTGATTGTTAAAGTTGACACCTTGATGTATGTTTATGTAGATCTCAGTTGTTACCTCTCGGGTTAGGGTTTCATCGAGTTCTCCTTGTTAAGGTGAGTTCTAGATCCGCACTTTGATATGTTTTCATGTATTTCGGGACTATTATGCATAATGTGAATGATTTTTTAAAGTTCAAATGTTTTTTTGCATGAAAATGGCCATTTTTAATGTTTTACATAAAGTTCATATGATAGATAATAGATTCTCTGAACCCCGATGGTATGCATGGGAATTCTGTTACGTATAGAAGTTAATGTGGGTGAACCATCAACACCCGCATTTCTTGAAAGTTATATGTATTTTTATCTTATTCACTAAGTACAAAAATGCGGATGTATAGTTGAGCCACAATTGTTTATGCGAATGAATAGTGTTACTACTGTTCACATTTGTCCTCAAATGCGGGCATGTTACGTTACCCGCATTTGCTGATAGTTGTCTCGGAAAGACGCAAGTGTACAAATACGGCTGAACATGTAATTCACCTGCATTTGTTACATTGATCGCATTTCTCAGAAAACAACCAAGTTAAACTATTGTTCATGGTGGTTGTGTGATGATGTTGGTCGAAACGAGAAGTGGGGGTCCTTTGAGGTTGACTGCCATGAAAGGAAGGGTATATGGTTTCCTTACTCTCCTATTTTATATAAAACTATTTTACATACTTAGTCTATTTAATTACATTTTAATCCTCTTAATTATTGAAATTTAATACTTATTATGTAATTAACTTTTACTTACATGTACTCATGTGTGGTTTTACTAATTAACCTTTAGTTAGATAAGAACCATTTAAACCAATCTAAAAATTGTGAATTAATGAATGAATAATTAATCAATAAATATTTAGTTATTTTTATTAATTATTTCCCTAACTAATTAATCACCACTCTTGAATCATAAGGTGAAATCATTATACGTTATTACTTGTTTTGCAAGGAGTTAGTAGAGTTTAAATTATTAATGATCGGACATCTAATGTCCAACAAAAATAATGTTTTGATTTAGTCTCAAACTTTTGATAGGTCAGTATTCATGATATGGTTAAAAGCATATTTCCCCCTCTAAATCTTTTTAATTACATATATACCCAAGAAAAAAATTTAAATGCATATAACCCCTTACAAAACCTAATAATTGGAAAATTTACTCATTTTCATTAAAAGTTGTTTATATAATGACTAATTTGCCCTTATTTTTTACTAAAACTTCATAATTGGCATATTTCCCCTTACCAACCTTATAAATGACAAATAGATTAAAAGCATATTTCCCCCTATAAAACTCTTCAATGGCATATATATCCATGTGTAAGTTCTTATTAAGTTTTTTGAAAGGGTAATATTGCCATAACAATAAATTGCTTATATATGCAGTTAAAGTTTTTGCTTGGGTATATGTTGTTGAATTGGTGTTGCTTTCTCAACCCAATATATTCTCAAAAACTCACTAAGTCTCACTCGTTTGATGATGCAGAATCTCAAACTAAGTTGATGATAATATACTAAGTTAATGAACACAAGAAATGGTTTTTCAAGATACTTGTATATATTACTTCTCAACTCAGAGTTTACAAGACTCTAACAAAGCATACATAATGAGTTACACTGAGAAACTATATATACTACTATCTACAGCCGGTTATACGTAGAAAACTAGCTGGAACTTATCTCTAAACAAATACTACATTACTAGAAGTAAGTTATCTAAAATAAACTACTATCCTAGATTAGGTAGTCATGACATGTCCATGAATTTCCTTTTGTTACCTAATAAAGTTTGTAACTGTACTAACTGATAAAAGGTGAACAATGCAATAAAGTATGGTCAACTGCATAGGCATGGGAAAACGCCATGCAGTATATCAAACTTGACAGCATGTGTCAGTCAAACCATAATTATGTCCACTGGTCCATAGTTGATTCTTCCGAAGGTAAACTAGCTTTGGATGAATAAGTTTTTCCGAGGCCAATTATACTTTGGAAGAATCAACTTCTTCCGAATCTTTTACAATTATCCAGGACTTCATTCTTTTAAAGTTTCCAATTATACTTCCGGAGAATCAACTTCTTCTGAATCTCCTACAATTGTTCAGGACTTCAGTCTTTGGAAGTCTATGCCTTGGATATTCTAAGTTGAACACTTCTAAAGGAAAACTACTTAGTCTCGGAAGACTTAGTTTTCCTTCAGAATCTCTTCATACTTTAGTCTTTGAAAGATCTTAAGTTTGTCTTCAAAAGAGTTACTTTTTCTTTGGAAGACTTTCTTTATTTGTACTCAAAATATTCTAAGTGTAGTTTTGGTTGCACCAACCTCATCTGATTTAACAAACTCCCTCTAGGCTGATGCTACCAAAACTTCACTCTCTTCTTCTTCTTAAAACTTTCAACACTAGGGAAAGGAGGTATATGTCAGTTTCCTTATTCTTTCCTAATGTGGTTCTAAGAAGTTTGTACAAGTCATTGGTAGAGAGGAGGTCCAATCTGTTGATGTGAATACATGTACCCTTTGTTGTGGCCCTCGGAAGAAAGTTATTTGATGGGAATTATAATCGTATTCCCATCTACTATGGAATCTAAAGTAGTGTCTTGAATCATCTAAAGGAATGAGCTTCCTTTAGTAGTGGCACCTTCTTTTTCTTCCTTTATCAGCTTCATCTCCTCTTCAGTTCTTGCCTTCTTTGTTAACTATGTAAGATGAAGACCCCTAGATGATTTTTGATATAAGCAGCTACTTGGGAGTTTGAGGGATTCGAGAATGGCTTCTCTGATAACTCAGCAATGTCAAATCTAGTTGAGTATAGTAGAGATGGTGTGTCAAATCTACTGATTTCACCATTCTCCGTTTCCACAATAAATTTATGAGAACAGTCATCGAACCTCCACTAGAAAATTTTCTTCCCAGAAGTGAGGGGCTTATTTGGCAGTTTATCCCTTTCCTGCTGTCCTGCAAAGTCACCAGTCTTCTTGTCAACTTCTTTTCTTCTTTTTTGAGAGAGTAAAAGTTTGTAGCCAAGAGTTGAAGAGCTTGGTCTAGTGTACCTCTGGGCAGATCAAGGAATGCATCTCTTATGAGGAAACAGGAAGAGTCGTCAATGTATCTCAGTTTTATGGACTCTTCCTCCCAAGAGATGTCGCTCAGGGTTGTGTAGATGATGAGCTTTCCTTTGATCTCCTTGAACTTATCTAAGGTCAGAGGCTTAGGTAGTTCAGAGTGGCTTGGGTAATGGTTAGGTTTTAGGTTGTGTTTTGGGTTTTAGGTTGAGTGGTGGTGGTGGTTTTTGAATGGTAGTGGATGATGGTGGGATTAAGGCTGATG
>BJCN01156336.1:0-12620 GCA_018326445.1 Flaveria brownii
AGTACTTTAGTCTTCAGCTGTTGATCTTTAGTACTTTAGTCTTCAGCTGTTGATCTTCAGTACTTTGTTTTTCAGCTGTTGATCTTCAGTACTTTAGTCTTCAGCTGTTGATCATCAGACTTTGTCAAACAGTTGATGAGGCCTTCAGCAGTTGTTATGATGTCTTGTGGGACTTAAAGGTTTTTCTGATCTGGCTCATTAATTCTTTTGGTCCAACAGATTTCATGATGCGATGGGGATGAAGTTACACATTAGCACGACTTACAATCCTCAAATAGATAGTCAGTCTGAAAGGACGATTCAGATGCTCGATGATATGCTTCGAGCATGTGTGATCAACTTTGGAGGAAGTTGGGATGATCACCTACCGCTAGCTGAATTCTCATACAACAGTTATCATGCCAGTATTGGTATGCCTCCTTATGAGATCCTATACGGTAGAAGGTGTAGGACGCCCGTATGCTGGGGTGATATTAGGCAGAAAGAGTTAGGAAGTATCGAGGTGATCGAGGCTACGACAGAAAAGTTGGAAAGGATTAAAGCCTTTAAGAAGGCAGCCAACGATAGGCAGAAGTCGTATGCCGATAAGAGGCGTAGGCCGATCGAGTTCAACGTGGGTGATAGAGCCATATTGAAGGTCTCGCCTTGGAAGGGGATCAACCGGTTCTGGAAGAGGGGAAAGCTGAGCCTGAGGTACATAGGGCCTTTCTGAATCATCGTACGAGTAGGATAGGTGGCCTATAGATTAGAACTGCCTGATGAGTTAAGTGGAGTTCATCCGACATTCCATATATCTCATCTAAGATAGTGCTGAGCCAATGAAGACCTGATTGTACAACTGGGGGATATTAAGGTGGATGAACGGCTCAATTATATGGAGCAACCATTGGCAATCATTGATCGGAAAGAGAAGAGATTGAGGAATAAAGTGGTTCCACTGGTACGAGTGCAGTGGAAACACCAAAAAGGTTTTAAGTCAATGTGGGAGACTGAAGAAGAGATGAGATATCATTACCCACACTTGTTCAAAGAGTGACAGGTTTTGGGATGAAACCTCTTTATGGGGGGTAGACTTGTAACACCTGAAATTTTGTCAAGTAAAAGAAAAGAAAAGTAAAAAGAAAAGAAGATAAAAGTATATTTCAAGAAGGAAAAAGGAACATAAGTGGAGGGGATAAAAGTGTAAAAAGGATAAAATTGTATTATTATTATGTTTAAAGTGGGCATGGCCGCCCATAAATTCTATTACATCAACTACTTTTGGCATTTTTAGAGGGAGAGAGAACAGTTCTATCGGCTTCTAGTGAGAAGAAAAAGAAGAATTGAAAAGGTAAATTATCTTGTATTTTGCAAGGTTTCAACCGAGTTTTAGCCTTGTAACCGAGTCTTATGTGTGTGTATGTGTTTGGTTGGATGTTTTTGACATGTTCACGTGCAAGAACTCTTTGAAAGATCGAATTTGAAGAAGTTTGTTTCAAGGCTGGAAAAGGTGAGTTCAAGACCCTGGTTTTATATGTTGATTAACTTCTTTGGGGCTGAAAATGCATGTAAAATGTTTTAAAGCATGTTATGTGTGCAACCGTATGTGTGAACATGTGCAAATTAAATACATGGGTGGAGGTATGATGATGAAAGAAGAGCCCTGATTCTACATAGAGTTCAAGGACAACAAGATGTCTTCAATTTTCAAACCTTGAACTACTATGATAGCCTTTCTCTAGTAAATATGCCACTTGCCAACCCAAGTCAAAACAGGCAAGCTGACATAATGGCTGAGAGAAATCAAGACAGGATCATGGATAAGCTAAGATATAGAAGAAGATAATTGCAAGCAGGCAATGTCATTGGTCAACTGGATGTTGAGGTGGACCCTAAGATTAGCTTCAAAGGGGAATCCTTGACTGAAGGCCCAGTGACTAAACCTGTGAGCATTGTCATAGAGTCAAGCACTCCATAAATAACATCATGTACCCTCAGTGAGGCACCAATTGGTGAAGGTGCTTCACAACCTCTCTCTGGCCAGAGCCTGACTGCTGAATCAGGCAATGAAGGCCGAAGCTCTCTCCACCCTGAGTCACCAAGTCCTGTGAGTGACAAAGGGAAAAAGAAACTGATTCCTGAGGAGATTGAGGAGGAGGAAAGAGAGAGGAAGAGGAAGCTATAGGGAGAGAGTTCAGCTGGTTCCTCAAGCTTCATGAAAGCTACAATCAGGAGAGCCCCCAGGCCAAACACTCAAAATGATGAGTTGAGGGCGGCCAAATTGAACTATCTGGTCACCATAAACTACAATATTGATGAACTCATCTATCTTTCCTTAGAAGAGTTAAATGAACTGGTAGAATTAGAGCTGACCAAAGAGAGAAAGAAGGCAGAGGATTTAGAGTTGCTCCTCAGAGTCAAAGAACAAAGAAGACAAAAGAGACTATACAAGGATGCTCCTCCTCTCTCCCCAGTTCATGAAAGTCCTGAAAGAGAGACTGTGGCATCTGAACCACATCAGGTAGACATAGAAGCTAAGAGACAAAACATGATCAACTACCTGAGTGCCACAGGTCTCTACCAGGCTTCTGCACTTCTTCCCCTCTCCTTTAAATACATTGAATTTGAGTATCTTAAGCAACTTGAACTATAGTTCTTAAATGAATAAAAATCTGCTAAGAGAAAATTGAGGGAAAAAGCTGCCAAGTCAAGGGCCATCATCAAAAAGAGCCAAAAGAAGTCTATTGACAGATAAAGGATGATGAGCTTTTTGAAGTTGTATTAATTCTCCAGAAGGAGGCTTGGTCTAATGTCTCTATCCACTATGGATGAGTACATTAGGGTGATCAAGCAGAAGTTAAAAAGGGAGAGCTTGTGGGCTTACATTCTCCACCAACCCAAGTTCTTCCTAAGGTTGAGGTTAAGGTTGAACCACAGACAACACAACCTGGTCCTTTAACTGCTTCATAGCCAACTTCATCTTTTGATCCACAACAGGGTTCTACTCTTTCTCCTTCTGAACCTGTGAGAGAAGAGGACCCAACTGAGAGAGGCATAATAGAACAACATGGTACTCAAGACCAGCCCTCTCAGTTTAACACTCCAAAGACGAAGAAAATGATGGTTGTAAAGAAAGTAAACAAGAAGAAAAAGGCATCCACTTCTAAACCTCAGGATGAGTTAGAATATCCTGAGAAGGTGCAACAAGAAGCTAATCAACCAAGTCGTACATAGTATAGCCTCTTATAGCTGGAAGACCCATCTTGTCATGGACTTTTGCTGCTAATCTAGACAGATGGTATGCCATGAGAGATCAAGGTGGTCAAGATGTCTACTTCTGGCAAGACATACTTGATCTACCTCTGCATGATCTCCATAACATGAGAAGATATTATGAAAGTCCGAGGGATCCTGACCAACTGATGAAGAAAGGAATGGCCTAATAAGGATAATAAATTGAAGATCAACCTTCTTAGTTTTGGTAGCATCAGCTTAGGGGGAGTTTGTAAGGTTTATATAGAGGCTGATGCAACCAAAGCAACCAAAGGGCTTCTTGCATGCATGCACCAAAGTACCAAGTAGAACGGCTACAAAAGTTTTATACTTTGCATAAGAATTATGCTAAGTATAAAATATTCCGGAGATAAAAGTTCCTGCAGAAGCTTTATACTCAGCACAAGAAATATTCTATGTATAAAGTCTTCCGAAGCCAAAGATCAAATCTTCCAAAGCCAGATGAATTCTTTCGAATCTTCAAAGACAAAGTCTTCAGAAGCCTAATGAAGTGAAGACTGATTTCTTTTGAAGACTTAGAAGAACATGCTTTTCTCTGATGTACTTTCATAAAAGCTGACCAACTTTCCACTGTAACTCTGAAGACTCACCGACTTGCATAAGTTGATGAAAAGGTCCATGCTTTTGTAACTGTACATTAAGGTCTTTGCATGTAACTTTCTACTTTATGTACTTTTATCCTTTTTATAATATTAGGATGTGAGCTATGTCATGTCATAGTCACTAGTCAAAAGGCAATCTGCCTTTTAACTCTACATTGATTTTGTAGTCTTTCAATGTTCCAACTGGCTTTCCAAGTATGGTAGGTTGTAGGGTGTAGTATAAAGTATCTCAATCTCTTGTAACTTATTTCTTATGCATTGTAACTCTTGTAAGAGAACTTGAGATTACTATACATCATCCTTAAAAACCTTATATATATTTTCTTAAGTTTTGTCTCTTTACTTACTTGTGTTCTTTGCATCCTAACTCTCAAATCCTCGGTTCCCTATTTGATCTGTTAAGTGCTCTAGCTTCCTCTTCATTGTGAGACTGATTGTATTGAATATCCTTTAACCGGTCCTGCATAAGCAATAATCTTTTCTGATAAGTAAATGATATCTTATTAGTTAAACATCACACATGAAAGATAATCTTTCCTACTCCATCCAAACGAGCTGCTAAGAGTATAATAGTTATTAATTGTCCATAACAATGCTGCACGAATCATGAATACAATTTTTATCGATACATCTCTTATTTGCTCCGTCTTTCCACAACTCCTTCAACCCATCCACCAAAGGCCTTAAAAACATCAATGTCTTTTCTAGGTGATTTAGGACCAGGAATTTGCAAAGTTAGCATGAAAGAATAATCATTCATACATAGCCACGATGGTGTATTATACGTTATCAACACCACTAGCCACATACTATAAGTCTAACTCATCTTACATAATTGTTTAAAGCCATCAATAGACAGACCTAAGCGAACATTCCTAGACTCCTTGGCAAATTCAGAATGTCACTTATCAAATTCTTGCCATGCCTTCCCATCTACCCCATGATGCATAATGCCATCTGTTTAGCGTCTAATATGATGCCAAATCATATCTTTGGCTTTGAACCTAGAGTTATGCCTTTGTATAAGCCGAGGAGTTAACGGAAGGTACCAAAACACTTTCTGTGGTACTTTTTTCCTTTTGTGTTTCTATCAACCTTTCTTTTCTCGTTAAAAATCAGAAAATTTTGCATTTCTGCATTTTCTTTTCAAAACAATGCATAGTCATTGATGCAAGTATGGATGGATTTATATCCTAACCCAAATGGAGGCTTTTTCCCCTCCAAATGGTTTTAGAGGAAAAAAGAAAAAAAAGGTTTTAACCTAGGGTGACGCCATGTCATCACCATAGGGGGTATATGATTTTAAAATTACAATATTGTTTAAAATAAATCAAAATGTTAGAAAATACATTTATGGCGATCACCATTGATGATGGCATTGTGTTGTCGTGATAGGTTACCCCTAAGGTAGGGCTAGCAAAACAGATCTTATCATATTTAATAGGTTATAGATGATGCGTGTAGCACATATATAAAACATAAATTTCTTGTTTAACAACTTATATCATTGCAATAATTTTTTTAAATATTTTTATGAACTTAGAAAAATAAATAATATACTTTTGATTAAATAGTTTTAATCGTGTCATAAACAGATCAAAAATTACCAGTCCTATCCTAAGGCAACAACCTATCGCCGTCTTAGGTCTCGGATAGCCAAAAACCTAATCAACCCTATGAAAAAAAATATATAGCTACTAAACCTGGTCGTCGTCATAGGTATTGTCGTCATAGCCTCAGATTCTTGTAGTGTAAGCGGCATAATTCTAAAACAAATTGACGTATTAGGGAAATATGATCAACAAAATTTAAGACTAATGAGTAAACCTCAAACAAACTCTATTTATTTTTTATCCATACTTTGTTAAAGATAGAAACTAGCACACAAATCATATGAAGTTATTTAGAAAAATATGATTAGTAAAACATTAAGACTGACAAGTAAAATCTTAATTAAATTTTATATGTTTTCCTTATCCTTTTTTTAAAGTTGGATATTATATTAAAAAATTATTGTATCATATGATCTAAGTATCAATAATAAATTTAAAATATATAAATTTGAACGTAAAGAACCTAAAATTATTTAGATACTTTTGTTCAAATTAGAATGCTATTTTTATAAAGAAAATATTGTATTATATAATTCTATAATCATTTGTATAAAATATCTAAATTACTTTTTGTGGTCGACATTTTAACTTTTATGTATTAAGTTTATAAGTTTTTAATGGTAAATTAAGTTTAGTATTGACAAATAAATCATAAGAAACAATAATTTCTTATCTAAGGTGTTACTCTTCGATCTCAACGTTTTGTCGATCGAACGTCCCAATGCATCGATCTATTATTGGATTACATCACTTGTATGTTTTTTTATGCATCTTCTGTTATATGGTACCACAAAACCTAACTTAATGACGCAAGCTAACTACCGTTATACTAAAGGACCAAAAATAAAACAAAAATCATATACATAAATGTTGTTCGGTGTAACTAATAAATATAAAGATTGAAAAATAAAATAGTTATATAGATAAAGGTTTTTTATGTAATTTACTCTTTAAAATTATTATTATTATTATTATTAAGTAAATAACAAAAACTTTATAATTTTTTTGAATGTTAAATTAAGTTTATCATTGACAAATAAACTGTAAGATACACTCATTTATTGTCTACGGTGATACTTTCCGGTTTCAAAGTTTTATCGATCATACTTCCCAATATATCGATTCATTAGGATTTTGCCACATGTATGTTTTTTATGCATCTACCCTTATATGATATCACGTAACCTAACTTAATGACGCAAGCTAACTACCTTTGTATTGAAGGACTAAAAATGAAGCAGATCATATACATAAAGGTTATTTAGTGTAATTAGTAAAAATATAAGTTGAAAAAAAAATTAGTTATATAAATAAAGGTCATTTATGTAATTTACTCTTTAAAACAAATATTTATTATTTTTTGAGTAAATTATAAATATTGTTTTTTAAGTATACTCAAAATTATAGATTTTTTCTTATACTTTGATAAATACAGTAAGTGTCCTTTATTTAAAAAGTTGTAACGTTTTCGGTCTTTTCCGTTAACAAAAGTTAAAACTTTTCATTAATTTTTTGTAGATGACTATATTGCCCTTACCATTAAATGAATAAAATGTGTAATTTTTCACTGATCTTTTATTTTATTTTATTTTTGTTTGTATTTTATATATTTTCTTTTACTTTTTTTTCACTTCTTTTATTTTATAAACATATCTACAATATTATTAGCAGTTTATTTTTAAAATATTATTTATATATGGTTTTCCAGTTTATTATAAATTTTTTATTTTTTTAATTTAATTATTTACTTTTCTAAATAAAACAGTTAAAATTACTTCCAAGCCCAAAAAATAATGAAGAAGACCAAAATCCTTAATTAGAAAAGTAGAATGAAGGAACTCCTTAAGGCTAGTAAATTCTATAGAATGATTCCAGTCACAAGAATATCAGCAACATAAACAGCCACATGAACCATAGACAAACCCATTGATTTAGAGAATAAAGAATAATCATTAGGAGAATGCACATATCCTTTGGTTTTGAGAACAACAGACAATTTCCCATACCACTGACAAGATGCTTGTTTGAGGCCATAAAGTGACTTTTATAACTTTAATACCTTATTAGAAGACAAATCCATCCCGGGTGGTGGTGACATGTATATATCTTCGTCTAAATCACCACGTAAACACGTCTTATTAACATCAAGTTGATATGATGGCTAATGAAGCTTGGTAGCAATAGCAATGAGACTTCGTATGGTAGTCATTTTAACAACGGGTGAAAAAGTCTCATTATAGTCTATACCTGGTGTTTGAGTATCACCACAAACAACTAAACGAGCTTTACAACGTTCAACACTCCCATCATCATGATATTTTGTCTTATAAACCCATTTGCATTTGATGGGTTTCTTATTAGGTGGAATATCAACAACATCCCATATATGATTGGCTTGAAGAGCAGAAAATTCTTTATTCATGGTTTCTACCCAAGCTGGTATTTGAGCAGCTTGTTTATAAGAAGATGGTTCATGAAAAGTGTCAAGTGAGTGCAAGAAACTCTGACTGGAAAAGGATAAATCCGTTGTGAGAATAGCATTTGTAGCAGAACAGGTTTGCGTGACTATATGATGACAAGATGAAATATCATCAAGAGAAGTGGAGACATGATTACAAACATAGTCATGCAGATAGGCAGGAGGAACAACCTGTCTTAATGATCTATGAACAGGAACAGATGGAGATGGAGATGGAGAATAAGCAACAGGAGATGGTGTATGATCTGTAATACAACTATGATCAAGAGAAGGAAAAAAACAAAGAAGAAGATTTAGGAATGGGAAGGAATAATTTCTCATAGAATACCACATCACGAGATACAAAAACAGTATAAGTGTATAAAGTGTACAATTAATAACCCTTTTTACCAAGTGAATATCCAAGGAAAATACAACGCAAGTCCCGAGGATAAAACTTATCACAACCATTCGAAAGAGTAGACGCATAGCATAAACATCCAAAGGATTTTAAAAAATCATATGAAGGTGACTTATTAGTAAGAACCTCACATGGTGTTTTGCCAAGAAGAACTTTAGTGGGGAACAAGTTGATGAGATGAGTAGTTGTTAAGATGAAATCTCCCTAAAAGGTAGTGGAAAGGTTAGATTGAAAAAGTAAAGCACGGGCTGTTTCAAGTAAATGCTTATGCATATGTTGAACAACACCATTCTGTTGAGGGACCTGCACAGAGCTAATTTGATGAACAATCCTTTTGCTTAAAAAATAAGCTGATTGTGTATGACCAGAACCAAGCTCAAGAGCATTATCACATCTTATAAATTTAATTTTGACCCAAAATTGAGTGTTAACCATCTTAACAAAGCCTTGCCGGATGTGAAAAGCACTTCCTTTATTGACTAACAAATGGATCCAAGTGGTGCGACTGTAATCATCCATATGGTGAGAAAGTATTTATATGCATTATAAGTAGGAGTATTATATGGCCTCTAAATGTCAACATGTATGAGAGCAAAAATTCCATAAGTGGTTCCTAAAGCTATCTGGAAAAGGTAACTTATGTTGTCGAGCTATAGAACAAATATCTCAGTGTACAGATGAATGAAAAGAATTACTATTAAGCACATTCAATTGTTTGAATTTATAAAATGGTAATTCCCAAGTCATGTATGCCATACAGTATAATTATTCACTGAATTACAAAGGGAAGATCAAAACTAGTGGATTAAGAACAAGAAATAGAAAATTTAGTTGGATGTAAAAGATAGAGTCAACTAATGAGGTTACCAAGAGCCAGTGGCCTCTTCAGTGAAGAGGCCTATAACATGCAACAATGATTAGAAAAACAAACCACCCCAGGTGTGCCATCATAGAGTTTTGAAATCGGAAGAAGATTATGCTTAAACTAAGGGACAAAAGAACATGAAACAAAGAAAGTCCGGTATGTAAATGAATTGTTCCAACCTTTTGAACTACGATAAGTTCACCATTAGGAAGACCTATATTAAAAGGTTTTATGATAGGTTGAATATTCATAAAAAGAGTTTCATCATGACACATATGGTCACTTGCCCCTGTGTCAATTATCCAATTTGAAGCCAAAGATGATTTAAAAGAATTACAAGCCATGATACCTATAAAATTTGCATAGCTAATAAACTGACAGTTGCGTCTTTTCCCGATTAAGACTCTATAATAGTTACATCAATGCACTATACTTGTTGAGTAGATGAAACCACTCACAATTATTGGCTAATCTACTACACTGTCAGTGGATGAAAATTGGTCAAAAGCAGAAAACAAGGATTAGTGCAACCACTCCAATAATAGTGATGATTCAGATCATGTTTTTCGGTTGTTTTCTTGTTTGCTTTCTTCCTTCAATCTCTATATAAGAGATTGATCTCTGTATTTGTAAACAACACAAAAGAAATAAAAACCTTCCTAGTTACCGAGAGTGGATGTAGGTCAAAACCGGACCGAACCACTATAAATCTTTGTGTGTTCTTGAGTGTGTGTTGATTGTGTTCGTGTGTGTGATAACGTTCGATCCTAACAATACTGTTCTTTAATGTTAAAGGAAGTAGGTTGTCCAGCAAGTGCTGAAGTATTTCCCCCTTCATCAGATTTAGTAAGCACCATATTTGTTGCACCTCTCTTGGTTTTAGTGAACTTGAAGTCCTTTGGAAACCCATATCAGATTCAGTCCAATTTTTTTTACAAATGGACCAAAGAAGGTTCTTTTTAGCATCTGATATGTTAAACTGTGACATTACAAATTATGAAGTAACAATCATTGATGCAGATTCAAAGGGAAATTGAGTAACAGAATGAATTTCTCGTTGTTTTTCATCTTGAACAAGAAGAGCATATGCTTGATTAATCAAAGGAAGAGGTTTAATCATTAGAATATTACCTCGCACAGTATCATAAAAGAATTTAATCCCAAAAAAATTGTATTAACCATTGATCTTGATGTCGTTTAGCTATAACGATAGATACACCACAGGTACATGATGGAGCCAGATTCAGTGCGTATAATTCATCCGAAATTGACTTGATTTTAGCGAAATAGGTTGCAATATCATTGCTACCATGAGAAATTTCACAGACTCTTCTGCGACTAATAAAGCTTCGCTCTATTAGCTTGGTCGTACTAATCATTCAATTAAGCCCAAAGTTGTTGAGTTGATTCTGTGTAAAGAACACTTTCGTTAATTTCTCTTGACAAAGTGTTTAGGATCCAAGAAATCACCATGTGATTGCATCTCTTCAATGAAGCTCAGCTTGTTCTTTACTAAAAGATCGATTGGAATAGCTCTTTTCCAAGCACCGAATCCATATCCATTGGTTGATCTTGACACTAAGATCATACCAGGGTGATCTGAAGGATCTAGGTATAAAGGATTTGACGAATTGAATTGCATGTTGATTTTTCCAAAGGAATTCGATGATTCTGGCATGATTCTAGGGAAAGAAAAAGAAGGTATGAAGAAGTGATTAATAAGAAATGAAAAAACAAAAGAGAAATAAATTTGAAGTGGTTCAGAGAATGTATTGATTGAAGAGCTTACTGCTCTGATACCTGTTATTTTGGAGAAGATCACCGAAAGATCAATTTTCATTACTACTAAAGAAAGACTACATTGACTATATATATATATATATATAAACTAATTTTAACTAACTAACTTAACTACACAAAGTGTATATCTAAACTGTGGTAGACAACATGAACCTGGAATCTTGAACCTTATTAACCTGTGATGGTGAATTTTCTTTTGTTATTCTTTGACTAGATTGAAAACATATGCACTTCCTCGTGGAGTCATAGGAATATTCTTCTTTAAATACTTTTATGCTTTGTCTAAATCTTGCTCTCATTTATGAAGCCTTTTAAACAACTTAGATAGCGACATGATTTTCAGATCATGTCGTCTTTTGAGGTTTGTAATAATGCTTGACTGCTCATTTGGTTGATTATCCAGAAACGTCTTCAGTGTTGATAAATTTTCAAATTGCACACCAACTTCTATAAGTTAAATGATCAGTTGCAAGTATCTCTTACATTAATCTACCAAAGATACATCATTTTCCTCATCAAACTAATTAAAGCTCATATTTAAAACACCTTGCTTCTCTGCACATGTTTGATTAAGATACAAATGTGTTATCGTGTAGTCAAACACTTATCCCCAATTTTTAGTTTTTTACAATAATTTTTTTTAATATAGAAGGTTTTTTCCGTGAAAATAACAAATTTCGCCTGGAGCAGACAAATTTTGCTTCATTACCAAAATTCTACACCTAAAAAAGATTTCATCCAACATTTAATCTTAGCTAACACAAATTCAGTAACCCGTGCGGATTTTATGTGGGCTCCAGTTTTATTATTCTTTTCAACCCAAATTTAACTATTAGCCCAAGTAAAATTCATGATTAACCCACTATAAGTCACAACCCAAGTGAAAAGTCTTATAATACCACCTGGCCAACCTATATGTTACGGCTCAAAACTTTTTTACCAAAAGAGTTTTGAACGAATCATTTCGGATGAATTTGCTGACCCAAAAGTTCAATCATTATATTGGAGAAACTAGGTTACAATCCCGTGTGATACACGGGCTAAATAAAATTACTGTTACATGATTTACAATATAAAAAGTTATATCTTAAATATTATTTATTATACGGATTAAATAAACCCATGTATTACACATTTGAAAATTTGAAGTTAACATATTTGAAATTTTAATTATTGATAGTTATTAATTAATAAATAGATATTATATCATTCGTAATTAAGAGGATAGAGAAGCGGGAAAACAAATTATTAGATGGCCTAGAATGCTGACAAGTGTCCGAATTTATTTTTATTTATTAGTAAGAGATATGTTAGATCTCATGTATTATATGAGTGAACTAAATTTAATTTGGTAACAAAATTACTTTTTATAAAAATTTTGTATGTTAGATGCTATTGATTGATGAAATTAAAAAGATAAGAAACTATAAATGACAAATGATGAAGATTAAAAATTATAAAATTATATTTTAAGTTATGATATATTAAAACCTTATAATTTAGTAACTCTTAATATATTATTAGGATATGAAAATCTACATTTTAGATATTAGTTGTTTAATTTAGAGTAAATTACTTTTTTCCTTCC
>BJCN01156447.1:0-15406 GCA_018326445.1 Flaveria brownii
GTTACAACGGCCCGCATAATTATTTATCTAATTATTAAATTGATTAATTGATTTATTATTAATTATCCTATGCTTGATATATATTTGATGGACATAAATACCCTTATAACCATAAATAGGATTTCTCGTTGGATGTATAAATATAAGGTCTTAGCATAACTTATGGTTGTTCAACATCTTTAATCAATTTTATGACCCCTCTTTGCGTCCTCCCTAATTTGTAAGACATCATCTCACCTTAGACATCCTAACCGTACATCCTAAACGAGAACTCGATCAGAATCAAGAAGATAACATCTACTGTGATTACTACTAAGACTATCCTGACATGTATTATCAATCTCCTAATATTGTTCTTTCATTACATACGTTAAGAACTGATCAACATTTCTTTCTTATTTCACTGACCAATGTGGGTTGATAGCTTACACTTCACAAATTCATTAGAAAATTTATCACAAAAGGAATTAATTCACGGTTAACAGTATGTACATAAGGATTTTCTAAGTTTTTATGAAAAAATCTCGATTAAATATAGGTTTAATTGATAATATAAATTGAACCACCGGTATGATCGAACTCATCACAACTCATGATAACAAAGCACCATTCTTAACTTTTCATGGCTGTATATTTTGTTATTATAACACTAAGAGCAGGGGGCGTGCCCAGGCCCGAACCCCACGGCGAGGGCGGCGCCGCACGGCGACATCGCCATCGGTCCCTCACGCCCGCCGTTCGGCTGTTTCACGACATTCTGACGCCGATGGTTTCTCCCCCATTTTGAAGTTGTGTTTCTTCCCCCACGCAGGAATCTCCCACGGTGTGAGCACCCCCCTTCACATGTCATGATGTGGTGTGGTGTGACGTGACAAATTGTGATTGATGGGTATGTGATGTAATATGGTGTGTATGGTGTGGGTGCACCCACCCTAAAGGGCGTCCGCAAGATGCGTCGGGATTATAAACTATAAATTTGTTTAAATAAAAAATATAAAAATACCATACTCAAATTAAAAAAAATAAAATTATTATTTTTTACAGTACAATTATCTAAAAAAAATATATCAACACACGAAAATGTTATAGCTATTAAATAGTCATGAAGATATAACCGACATGTAAAAGATAATTAGGTACCCTATTACTCACTTATATTATAATATCTCAATCTCAATATATAATAAAAAAGGAGTTAAACCACGTGATAAGATTTTAGACAATACATTGTCACATGACATCTTCATAATATACGATTATCACGTGTCATTTTATTAGCAGTATGATCTATAAAAGAAATCTTACAATAATGTTTAAATACTATTAACTATATACTAATTATCATCTTTTATATGTTTTATGAGTTGTACATTGTGTTTTATGAGTTGTACATTGTGTTTTGTGAGTTGTACGTTGTGTTTTATGAGTTGCACTTCTTGTTTTTTTTTCTTTAATCGCGCTGACGCAACGCACTGGTCGTAAATCGACTTAGTTATTGTTTTCTATATTATACGTTTCGTGTGCGTCATTTGATGTTTATACGTCTACTTTTAGTTTGGTTTTATATTTTTTCATTTTTATTCTCCTTTTTAATACGTTTTTCCGATGTTAAGTGGTCGTTGACGGTAGTGTGACAATTGTGCTACTTGTCATGTTTATACGCCTCCCGTCACAACATGGGGGGCTTAATACTAGTTTAGTATCTAATTAAATAACATTCTAAAATTAGATTTTGAAATTTCATTCATGAAATAGAAATTTAAAATTTAAATTTTCAATTTCGTTATGCAATTAATCTAAGATTTTATTTAAAAATAAATAACTAATTAGTCAAATTTTAAAATTTAAAACTAACGATTGAATATACAAATTGAACATATGTAGTTCACAAGTTTTACATTCCAATAATAACAATTAATCTGAGTATTTTGGGTTTAGAATTTCAAATTTTAAAAATCTTCTATATTTTAACAATATCATATAATACTAGCTTTAGTGAACCCGTGTATTACACGGGTTTAATAAATAATATATTAAATAAAATAAAATTTTATTAATTATAAAATGATATTTTAAAATATACGATTAAAATTACGTATAAGTAAAAATTATAAGTAATAAACAATTATATCAAATTTTTAACAAAGTATCATATGAGAAAACCATTGATAATGTACATGGGTTCAAAATTTTAATTAAATAACCTAACTTGACAATTAAAAAGGTAAAATATTGACTAATCTCGTCTCGAGGAATTGTAAATGACAAAAAACGTAAAATATGATAGTGTAAATAAAATTGTATGGAAATTTACTAAAAAATAGACTTATAGAAAGAAGTGTCTGTGATATATTTTGATACTAATTATAACCCATAATCATACACATATTTAGTTGAGTTTACTATTAAATTTTCGCTCACATGATAATACAAATATGCATGGACAATACAAAAATCAATTAAAAAAAATTTCTAAATTCCATACTAAAAATGGTTACTCTATATCTTAATAGAATTGATTAAAGAGTTCTACCTAAATAAAAAATAATATAATAAACTGGATAAAAAGAAAAACTATAAAAAGACGTTATCTGATAAATTAAAGAAATCTCTTATAAAATAAAATAAAATATTTCTAACGAAATAAGAACACGTTTCAAAATTAGTTAAAAACATATTAAATTTTGGAAAATAATGATTTTGTTGATGGTAACAAATAAAAAAAGAAAAAGAGACGGTAATGAAATAAAAGATAATTAAAAATACTGATGTCTAATTTAAATACATTTTTAATACTATTTTATTTTAATTTCAAAAAGCAATTCTTTATTTTTGCTAATAGTAGTTTCTATAGAAAAAACATATAAAACATTATAATTGGTGTGCACGTGAGTGATACTATACAATCTTAAAGTAAACATTTATATTAAAATTATGACTTATTTTGTCTTTCAAAAAATAAAGATTTGATAAGAATATAATTTTAAAATTAACCAATAGAGTTTGTTAGGAGTAAAAATAAGAGATATATGTTTTTAGTTTAAAATGGAAGGATTTTGATTTATATCCAGTTAATTTTGGATGCAATTATATTTAGAAACAAAATGTGTTTTTAAAAAAATTAATACAAAAATGATAGATTGAATTCTTTTGGGCGGGAAAATTATTTATTGTTAAATGTCAATATGTCATGTGGCATTAAGTGAATCTAAAAAGTGATATGTGACAACCTTAGTTACCCTTTTATTAGAGTAGTAGGATTTATCTGTATTATATAACATTATATGATTATTTTATTATATATACAACAATTTTTTTCTATTTACTCTTCTTCCACTATCAATGATATTTGATTTTTTTTAAAATAATTTTTTAAGTTTAAGAAGTTGTTGACTGAATCTGGTTAAATATTTGTAAAAAAGAAGTTTTAGATATTTATAAATATTAATACTATTTTTATTTATTTAATCATTTTAATTAATTTACATGTATACACGTTTATTAATCGATCTTTACACGTTGGAAATATTACAAACTTATTAATAGTCATTGATAATTTATATTTCTATTTATTTCAATTTAATTTTTTTAACCTGTGTAATACACGGGTGGTTATCCTGGTATAGTATAGATTAACATAACAAAAGTTTAACTTTAGACTTTTGTTCTTACAAGATACCACATAAGAAAAAGAAAAAAAAAACTGTACTAAAAAAACCATTTGTAATAAAGATGAGGGACTATTTCTACACTAAGTTTATTTTGCAGTGTAAGCTACTTGGGGAGCAAGCTATCTACAGGCTTCGCATATTTCCCCTCATTAAATTTACTACTTTTTATCCCTTTGTCCAAAGCATATCGTTTTCCATTATTATTTTTTACTAATTAAACACAACTAGCTAGCTTCGGATCCAGGTTCGGTAATACTCGATAGCACTAACTGTGTTACCGAACCTCAGGCTCGGATAACATGCCTCTTGCTTCGGAACGCGGTTTCATTCTCCCGCTCGAATATTATTTCTTTATATATTATGATGATATGATGATATGATTATTATTATTATTATAATTATTATTATTATTATTATTATTATTATTATCTCAGTTCACACACACACACTCTCTCTCTCACTGGTTAACTTACTCAGGTGCAGAAACATGATGAAGCTATCTGTTGTTGAATGATGATTCAGATCTGTTAATCTTCAATTAATGGCGAAGTTAGTGTTGATTTATGAATTGAATCTAATAACCTTTCGGTTTCTTCTTTAGATCGTCGTCTCGTTGATGTTTTTGGCTTTTTGTGGTGGATTTTGATTGTGATTTCTCCGATTATCTTTGTTATCTGGGATTATCACGATTTTAGGGCTTTATGTTGGTGAAATTTCAGCTCTGTGCGTGTATACGAGATATGAGTGTGTGTGTGTGTGTGTGTGTGAATTTGTGGTGCTATATCTCATTTTTCATGTTGTGATCGATGCTAGTTTTTCCTGCAAGATGGTTGAAGTGTTGCATAAGTTGTTTGAATCCTGGGGTTCACTGAGTGACTTTCAAACATTTTTGCTATGAAAATGATTAGAAATTTGCAAGAAATTTCAGTGTTAGGAACATTTTTCAAGGAAAAAGAAATATTATTAGGGTTAGATGAGATATTCAAACTACTGCTGTTGTCTTTTTGGAGCTTGATTACACAAATTAATGGAGAAAGATTATGAAGGATTTTTACAGGCAGTTAAAATAAGTTGGATCATCATGTTGAAAAAGAAGATTTATAAATGCAGTTAACTAATGTTTTCAATCTAAAAGGGTCTTTGCTCATGCAATCCCAATTTTTTTATACAAAAGTAGAAACATTTCTACTTATATAAAAATAAAATGAGCTTATCCAGTGATTGATTTTGCTTCTATTATGTGCAGGGTCCTCGGAGGGGCAGATCACTTCATGATCTTATATACGCGAAGCGATCTAGCTCCTTCTGGGACCCTATGCAAAGTATGAACCAAGTCAAAAGCTGAATATGCCATTTTGTTTACATGTAAGTAGATGTGTTTTTTTTACACAAAAAGAGAAGAATACATTTTAATAACAAGCCAAGTTCATCTAGTACATTCTTAAAATAGTAACTTGCTGCTGTTTTTGATGATTTACACATCATATTCATCCATACAAGCACATCATAATCTATTCCCATTTTGATGGTCACTTTTGTTATCAATTCTATCCTGACATGATTTAAATATTGCAGGTTTTGGGTTGTTGATGGTAGAACATTAGCAAAGAGAATAAAAACACGTGGTCTTCCTTCTGTACATCAAGTCAAGGACAGTGTAGCAAAATGGGAATGTCCACAATGCCGTTGCAGAATAGATACATGTGATGTAAGATATCAATTTTATTTCCGTTAAAAATTGTTGAGCTTGGTTTTAAAAGGCGCGCAAGGCGAGCTGGAAAACGTCTTAGGGGCTTGAGGCGACGCATCATGTAACTCTAGGTCAAATTAAAATGGCCATAATTAGTAATTAGGGTGTGTAGGGAGGCTGACATGTAAAAACAATCATAAAGATGAAAAAACCATGAATGATTTACTTGATGAAAAGGTTGATATATAAAACATATGATAGAGACGCTTTGTGGTTTATTTGGTTGTACATAAGTAACGCCTTGCGTGTTTTTTAAACCAAGCTATTGAGCAAGGGATATTATGAACACAATACAAATGACTCACATGTGATGTGATAATTATGTTTGTCTTTGAAGGAGTCGAGTGAGTGGCCTGGGCTACCCAGTGGAGTCAAATTTGATCCAACTGATGTTGAGCTGTTGGATCATTTAGCAGCTAAATGTGGAGTCGTGGACGAAAAGCCACATGAATATATCGACGTGTTCATCCCTACAATCGACGTTGAGCAAGGAATATGTTACAAACATCCTGAAAATCTTCCTGGTTAGCGAGTTTCATGTTTCGCATTTTTAACTGTATAATCTATTTGGCGCTGCATTATATTAAAAAATAACTAATCGTTTATCATCCATAGTATATGAATGGTTAATATACATATATACCATCTCTGGCCCTTATCTGCCATCAAACGCGTCTAAAGAGAACAATATTATTATCATCCAAAACATATCAAAACGTTGTACTTGTTACCAATCTTTCAAATGAATACAAACCGAGTTTTCAAAAGATGGGTGATAAATGACATGTTTTGGATGACAATTTTATCCTTTTAGGCTCGCTCGTTCATGGCAGATAAGAATCTTTTAATAGATGCGCGCCAATTCCCACTTACATGGACAAATTATTTATCAAATTAAATAACCATTGGCAATGTAGGTGCAAGAAAGGATGGAAACAGTGTTCATTTCTTCCATCAAACCACAAATGCATACGCAAAAGGTCAACGAAAGCGTAGGAAAATCTGCAATCGATCGAGTTTAAAACCCGATGTTCGTTGGCACAAGACTGGTAAAACTAAGGCCATATTCAAGAATGGAGTTCAAATTGGATGCAAAAAGATACTAGTTCTTTATGGGACTACTGTTGGAGGATCGAAACCTAGTAAAATGAACTGGGTCATGCATCAATACCATCTAGGAACCAATGAAGATGAGAAGGATGGTGAATATGTGGTTTCAAAGATATTTTATCAGGCACAAAAGCAGCCTGAGGACACTAATGTTGATGTTGCAGATGAGATATCGGATCCTAGAACTCCAATGATCGATGCTCGTGATCGACTACGGCCAGGAAAGACTCCCCTATATGAAGATGTTGCGGGCGATTATGTTATCCCGTCACCAACACAGGTTGGTAACTTTTGGTGTAAACGAGCAGAGTCAAGCTCAAGCTAAAGATTTAAATGAGAGACAAAGCTTAGCTCATTTAAAGCTTATTTTAATTCAAAGCTCGAGCTTGAGTTGTGAGTAGTTTTTTAAGCTTGAGCTTGCTTATGTTCGGCTCGGTTATTGCTTATTAATTATTTAATTGTTTTATTTATATATATAATTACAATTTTATATAAAACATAATACATATTGTTTTTTGAATTAAATTTATTATAAATCTATATGTAATAATAATAATAATAATAATAATAAATATTATTATTATTATTATTATTGTTATTATTATTATTATTATTATTATTATTATTATAGTTATGATTATAATTATAATTATAAATATAATTATAATTATAATTATAATTATTATGTGAATGAATATATAAGATATTAGATGGAAAATATTTAAATAACATGCTTTTTAAGCTGGTAAGCTAATTAAACTCGATATGTGAAGCTTAACCTTGTTTATTAAATGAGCCTCTATCAATATAAGCTTTAGCAAATATTTTAAGTTAGGCTAAGTTTTAAGCAAGTCAATCTCGAGTAAGTCATAAGTAACTCACCTCATTCACACCGTTTTGTTAACCGGTTATCTTTACTATTTCAATCACTACTAACACCGATTGTTGTTCTTTTCATGTGGGTAAGGAATCCGAGTGCTTTGAGCAAAAATACATGCATTCTTCATCTTCTGTTGAACTCAAGGATGATCTAAACCTACCAGCATACGATGATGATTCTAAAGCCATTGATTTGGTCCATTTGGATGTATCTCATAACTCATTATCAATAGAAGATAATATGGATGCACATTACTCTCTACCCGGTTCGAGTTCCTATACTAATGATGTTGCAGCCACAGACATAAGTCTTGGAACCACGGACCTTGAGGATTTGGAGTTCGGTAGTTCGCCTTATGTCAACCTTGCGGTAAGCTTAGCCTTTCATTCTATTATGAAAAACATGCAAAGTATGAACTGTGATTACTATTTAGAAACTTTTTTTTCGTTCGAGGTTGGATATATATGCGTTTTTAACATGGTTTTCACTAGACAAATATATAGTTTGTTTTTTATTCTAGGTGATTCGCTAGTTCAACTAGTGAGTGTGGCAAGATGGCAAAAAGATTTGTTAAACGCAATTTTGGTTTATCATTTTTATATTTCAAAAAATTAATTTTGTATTTAATTTGATTTTTCTCATAAAACTTGTTATATTTTAATATTAAAAAACATAATCCAAATGCACCGTTTTGTCTAGCTTTTTTTTTTCCAGACATTCGAACATAAATATTGTTAAAAACCGGGTTCATTCAAGAAAATGTACTGTTTTACATTTTTTCAAAGGAACTTGATATTTATTGCGTTTATGTAGAAATGTCCTTAAAAAGTTAAAAAATGTTGTATCTGAATATTTTATTAAAAGTTAGATGCAATTAGTTGTAAAAGAAAACTAAAATTATATACAAAATTAATTATTAGAATAAGAAATTAAAATAAATTCAAATTGATTATTTGAGACATCCACTAGCTTGTTTAAGAAGCGGACCTCTTTGCCACCACACTAGCTTGCATCCGTTATTTCAACTAACGAGTCACCTAAAATAAAGAAAAAAAAAACTTCATTTTTTGCTTAGAAACCATGTAGAGATTGTCACTCCACCTAGAATAAAAAATCCACTATTTAGAGGGCAGACCGCCACATTTGTGTCGTGTGATGAGTGACTCAACGATAGATACATTTCTATCATCCGTGGCCAAGGACGTTAGCTTCTCTCTCCTGCATCCTTGGCCTCCTTCACACCGGTCACCCATCACCCATCTCTTTTTCATGTTTGTGTGATTGGGTTCGTGGGGGGTTTGACGATATGCGTTCAAGTAAATATGAAGAAAGTACAAAAACAAAAATTCAAAATAGAGTCTTTTTCTTAAACATGTTAAACATGTCTTATAGTTTGAGCAGAGGTTCGATCTAAATACTCATAAAAAGTAAGAGTTTGAGGATATAGTGAGGTTAGTATGTTTTTGGCAAGTTCCTCGAGTTTAATAGTCGTGAGGCAAGCATCCGGAGAAAAAAAGCTTAGAAGTGTAACACGTTAGAAAAGTCTAAGGAGATTGAACCGTTAGGCTAAGTTCATGAGATTTGTTGGGAAATGGTCGAGTCATGGTACTAGGGACAAGGGTGGGGTCAAGAGATCATGTTAATAATAAGAACTAGGTATTTTTCCCGCGCGTTGCCGCGTGGGGATTTATAGAATTGTCATTAGACATCATTTCGAGATTTGGTTTATGCTCAACGTTAGACCCCGAAGCGTATCGGCTGCAACTCATGTTGTAAGTACACAAAAGTGTACTCACCGTCCATGGAAATGCCACGCCAAAGCCTGATTTGCGCCAAAGTCATCATCGCCAAATGAATTGAGATTTGTCAATATTAAGCCACTTGGACAGTCGCAACAATAACAGACATTCGTAACCAAATTGCAGGTAGTTTCATCAACCGCAACCAGCAAATATAATGCATGGATACAGAAACTTAAATTAAAATTTAGGGTCCAACATTAGCAAATTAGGATCCATCATAAACATACCACCAATCTATACTTCACAAGACAAACCTCAAGAACAGATTTAAACTTCATAAACCAAAATCAAAACTCATGATAAACATATCTAAAAAGTCTCATAACAACCCTATCTAGGGTTTTAATAGAAAACCAACTATAACCTGTTAAAAATACATGATCAAGACTCAGACCAGAGGGCCCCAGTCATCATCGACTGAAAAAATAAAAAGCCCTAACATAATCGAATACCAAATCAAGCGGTTGTAGATCTGACACCACCAAGGCAAAGCCCACCACCGCCACAAAAGGCTTAGTGGCCAGCTACCAGCAACGACAGGCCATCATAGAGTCTCAGGCTAGTAGTCATAACCGTCATCGACAGATGCAAAGAGATAATCGAAGTCTCAGACCAGGCGGATCCAGTCGTCATCGAGAAAAGAAACGGAAAGCCACAATGTAATTGAGCACCAAATCGAGATATTGTAGAGCCTATGCTACCAAGGCAAAGACGCGGTGATCAGCGACCGGCAACGACAGACCACCACAGAGTCTCAGGCTAGAAATCATAACCATCATCGACTGATGCAGAGTGATAATCGAAGAGGCTAAGACATGGAGGCGCCGATGTCATAATGCAAGGTCGAACGACCGTTCATTGGCCGGAAACACCACCCGAAACGGTGGTTCCTCCGCCTCCTTCTCTATTCTCTCTAGAAAATAGCGTAGAAATCGAGAGGAGGGCAACGAATGTCACGGTCAAAAGACCAGACGATGGTCGGGCGACGAAAACATCACCGGAAAAGCCGGTTCATCCCTCTCTCCCTCTCTACTCTCTTCTCTCTAGTAACATCTTTTGATCTTCAAAAATGACAAAGTCGATTACTAAATAAGATAGAAAACCCTTGAAGACCATAAAACTACTGTATGAGAGAGAAGTATTCACAGAGATTATGCAAAGGGAGAGCGTGTGTAATCATATAAAGAAAAAGGGTCTTACAACCACCCACGTGGGTTAAGTAGAGGGAAACAGTTGTTAGGACTCTTTGTAAATGATAAAAGTTTAGTGGCTAATTTGTGAACCCAAGAAAACCCTTGTAGTAACCGACCAAAGTTATTAATATATTTGTTGGGAAATGGTCGAGTCATGGTAGTAGGGACAAGGGTGGGTCAAGCGATCATGTTAGTAATAAGAATGGGGTTGAGTCATATGGCTAAGGCCTAAAGAGGAAGAAGGTAATGATGTAATGACATTTTTATTACTAATTTATTTAGAGAAACAATAGTTGTACAAGTGAGGTGTGTGATAATTTCAGGAAACTCGGCTTTTAAGGGAGCGGAAAATATAAATTTAATTAATTTCTTTCTATCTCCAATTTAATTTGTTTTTAATAATTTAATTTATTTAGTTTTTTTAATTAAATACACGTTTTATTTAATTCTTGTTTTTTTCCACATTCCTATATAACTTTTATTGAAAACCAAGTTGTAATCAAAATGTAGTATTTTCTGCTCTCATAAATATATCATATATGTTTTAGTTTGAATACAACTCGGTTCACAAAATTTTTAATTCGATATACAAACAAAAATAATCAATTAAAATTATGAAGTTGTGTGTTTTTGAAAAAGTTAAATATTATAAGTTACTTGAGAAAATCAAATTACATGTTTTACAAAAGAAAAAGAAATTAAACCTCTCATTTGCTGAATTCGGTCCACACCCTTGCGACTTTGCTTGAATTCGTTCCACACCGGTGTGAATTAACTTGTTGTACAATCAGTTCCAGAAATCACACTAATTATTCATCTAGCAATACAAATATTCAAGGAAGGTGAGATTATGGTTAGTGGTGGTGGTGCAAAAAGATGAATACAAATATTTTATAAAGACTACATTGACAAGAGGGGGTGGGGGTGGGGTTTGAAGTGTTGAACCATTAGGTTAATTTCATGAGATTTGTTCGGAAATGATCGAGCCATGGTAATAAGGACAGAGGAGGGGTCAAACGCAGGGGCGGAGGATAGTGGGGACCGGGGGGGCATCTCTTTTTCGTCGGTTGTATTAAATTTCAGTCTGTTAGTGTAAATTTTTGGCTTGGTAGTGTAAATTTTTATATAAATATCGAGTTCGTCCCCCTAAAAAAATTAATTTCGCTCCCCGTCCCCCTTACGTGGATGTTCAAGCCATGCTAATAATAAGGATGCGAATGAGTCATATGGCTAAGGCTTAAAAAGGTAGAAGGAAGTGATGTTATAGGATTTTTATTACTAATTTGTTTAGAAAACACAATAGTACGTTGTACAACTAAGGCAGGGGCGGACCTACCCCCATGGGAGGGGGGCGGCCGCCCACCCTAAAATTTTTTTTTTTATGTTAATATATGCTCGTTTTCTCGTCCGCCCCCTGTAAAATTTTGAAATCGCCCCCCTTCGAAACCCAATTTTACTTGTCTTCTTTCTTTTTTAATGAGCCGACCCGATCCAACCTGTTACCGTGTTAGTCGACCGACCTTTAAAAATTTTCCGCCCCCCGTGAAAAATTTTTCTGGATCCGTCACTGAACTAAGGTGTGGAACGAATTCAAGAAACTCGCTTTTAAGGGAGCTGAAAATATAAACTTAATTTCTTCTATTTGTAATTTGATATAAAATTGTTTTAATAATTTAATTTAGTTAGTTTCTTTTTAAAAAGTTAAATACACGCTTTATTTTATTCTTTTTTTTGTCTACATTCCTATATAAATTTTATTGAAAACCAAGTTATATTCAAAATGTAGTATTTTCTGCTCTCATAAATATATAATATATACTCTATTTTGAATACAACACGGTTCACAATAAATTTTAATTTGATATACAGACAAAAAAATTCAATTAAAATTATGCAGTTAGTGTTTCTAAAAAAGTTAAATATTACAAGTAACATGAGAAAATCAAATTACATGTTTTAAAAAAGAAAAAGAAATTAAACCTCACATTTGCTGAAGTCAGTCCACACCTAGCAATACAAGTATTTGAGGAAGGTGAGATTGGAGTCACCGGTGGTGGTTCAAAAAGATGAATACAAATATATTTTATAGAGGTGCCAATTTTGGTCTCTTTCTTAATAGATAAATCATATAAGTGTGTTTCCAAGAAGATATAAGAGGGTGATACCTTGTTGACAAGTTCTGCAAGTTGCAATAGTGTGTCCTACGGCAAATGTTGAAAGAAAGAATACCAAAAGAAGTCCAACGCCGTGAATAAGATTAAATGACAGAAGACAACAAAGCCTTAATTACATCACATGTGATAGCTCATTGTGGGTGATGCAAATGACAATGCTTATAGGATATCAAGTTGTGTTCACAAGACTTGGTCCGCAAGAAGGGGAAGGCGGGGGCAACAACCCGGTCCAAGAGATTAGACTAGAGGGGTGGCGTTGAATCACATGGATAGGGACATGGTGAAGAGTGTGATGCAATTAGAAAGAGAAGAAGGTGTTATGGTAGACGGTGGTGGTGCAAAAGCTAATACACTACACATCATACAAACACTAAATTGAGAAGAAAACTATCTCCAAGTATGGCATGATAGGATCATAGGGACTTATTAACTTCATATAAACCTAAGATTCAGCTTAGTTTGTATAAGATCCCCTGAAGAAACATATATTATTGATCATAGTTTTTAGTGACATACAAAGAGATAATAACAAGGAGACTTAATAGATAATTCCTTCTAACTATATGTAAAGAGAAAACTATCTCCAAGTATGGCATGATAGGATCATGGGGACTTATTAACTTCATATAAACCTAAGATTCAGCTTAGTTTGTATAAAATCCCCTAAAGAAACATATATTATTGATCATAGTTTTTAGTGACATACAAAGAGATAATAACAAGGAACTTAATAGATAATTCCTTCTAACTATGTCAAGATGAATATAAAAATATACAGAATAAATATGTAGTTTTTACTTTATAGAGGTGTTTTCCGAGCATTACTAAAAGAATGATTGATTAGTAACGTGTCAAAGAGATGGTAAAATGTCAACAGAAGTGAAAGCCTAATAATGATTTTATTTGAAAATAGAAAAAACTATGATATAATTATAACCAATTTAGCACATGGCTTTTGGTCACTTGAACGTCTTTTAACCCACATAGTTAACTAATATTATGGCATGATCTCATTTTAACTGGTAATATAACTCACTATTTTACCACCACTAAAGATATGATAAATTAAGTGTAGAAGATCAAGTTTATACCATGTACTTCTTTTCTTGTATTAATCCTTGTTGGACCCTTAAAAGCTTTTGTTGGTGCAGGACTTGTACTTCCCATGTGAAGATAAATTTTGTGGGTGGTTAGATTGGTTATAAAGATCAAGTTTTCAACTTATAACCACAATTTTTATGAGATCGATCAGATTGGTATCATTCGTCATACCAGGCACACAGATCCCTTATTGTCTTGTGTGGTGTATGTTCGTTTCTACATGTATAGCAACTTCCATAAAATTGGTTCGATGAACACGATCTTATTGTTTCTGATTTGGCTCATGTATTTGGTAGTATGATCGAGTGATTTGTCTTTCAAATTATTTTATTTATGTTTTTCTAAAATCATGTGTTATAGCTGGTTTTGTAGTGTATAATATATGTGTGTAGTTTTTAAAAGATAGTTTTAGTCCGTTAAACTGTATATTTGGGAACAATGTTTTTTTAACTTTAGTCCGTTAAACTATATATTTGGGGACAATGTTTTTTTTTAACTTTTTTTATCATTTATTTATTTTTATTTACATTTTTGTACCATGTCCAAAGTAGTTCATGTTTCTAAGTTATGGTTACAACTATGATTATACTATTAAGTGAAATAAAAACAACTAGTTATTTTGTATTGAACTTACGGTTTAAGGAGAAGAGATCATCCAAGAAATTAAAATAATTGCCAATAATTTAACTCACTCGATTGGTAATAGTTAAACCCAACTATCAAGCAGCGTTGTTAAATGAGTTCTCTTAAAAAAATCACATTTAGAAACCATGTTATATATACCCGAACTCAGCATGTGGAGTGTTGGAACAAACATGAATCATGTCGACAGGAATTTTACTATTTATAAGTATTCATACTCAAATTACATTGTATGTAAAACATCACGTTGAAACCTTAATTATTTCTTTTTTTTCTAACTTTAAAATTTTGTCGCAGCAAATTTAAGTTATGAAAAAAAAAGTATTTCAAGAGTATTATTTTATTTAAAAAAATTAGCTGGTAAACTCATGAATCTATTAGTTCAACCCAAACTTGGCCAACGTATAACCTTGCGAATCGTCAACTCAATCCAAACGTGATTTGTTTAGTTGATGGCGTTCATGAGTTTAATCTAAAACTAACCAGGAAATATTTAGACTAAACTCAAACGCACTCAGTATTTAGTTTGAATATGAATGCATATGATCCAAGCCAATTAAGTCTATCATGTCTGTCAGAACTCTGAGCTTGACTCCTTTAACATTGTTGAAATGTAGAAGTCAACTTAAGTCTAAATACAAGTTTTGGTTACATTTTAAAGTCAATAGAAAGTACATGGGATAGTAATGAAAGTTTGTGCAGAGTACAGGGATTAATTTTGTTAATCTTGGTGGAAAGTTTGTTAAGTGACTGTTAATAAGTTGTTAGGTGATATAAGGAGGTTGTTAGTGTAGATATTAAATTCATTCTCTTCAATTTCTTTTTCATTCTTTGTTCTTGTTCATAGTTTTCTGATCATTTCATTGTAATCATTTTGAGTACATCGTTTTGATTAATGTAACCTCTCGTATTTTACAAGAATATTTTATTTTTAATTATTTATTTATTTATTTATTTATTCTTATAAATAATAAACAATAATAATGATAATAACAATAAAAATTAATAATAATAATATCAAAAATAACAAAGCTAATAGTAACAAATAATATTAATACCAATAACATAAATAATAATTATAAT
>BJCN01156533.1:0-13171 GCA_018326445.1 Flaveria brownii
TATTCTTTATATCTTGTCTTTTAAAAATAACCGGGTGTTACAGTTACGTGTTTAAAATGTAGGTTAAATGAAGCTTAACGAACATGAGAAGGATACAAAGGATAATAAGACTATGGCTTAAAAGATGCTGAAAATGTAGAAAAGTATGCAAACTGTAGGGAGTTGATGTCGTAACTTACGGCCCTGTGCTGAGTCCGTCTATAAACCTCGTAAGACAGAAGGTAGGTCATAACCTATGGCCTATAGGCCATAAGTTATGATCTACGTGATATTTTGTGGCTTGTTTCAAATTTTAAAACCTATTTAAACACTAACATTAGGGGTTCGAAAGAAGACTTGCCTCCAACCCCAAGAACGGATGTTTGGGCTATTTTGATCCATTGAAACTCTCTTTAATATCAATTGATCAAGGATTAATATGCACAAAATGAATATTGAAGAGATTACGATAAAGATACAATGCTAAACCACCCGTGATCATCTCCGAGTGGACGGTTTGTGATTGGATTATGCATGCTTGTGCTTTTACCTAGTCAAGACATAAACTTTGATTGTTTAACAACTTTTCTTCATTTATGTGTTTTGAATTATGTGTTGATTAAAGATTCTTGTTAGTGGATTTGATTATTGCTTATCAAGTTATCAGTTTTACGTTGTTAACAATTGAGTAGTAATTTGGTTATTATCATTAATTGGTGATTGCAATAAAGTTTCTAGATTGTAGCATTAGTTAGTTTACTAGTTAATTTACATAATCAGTTATCAAGTTGGTAATTACCTTTCAACACATGTGATAAACAAGTTATGTCTATGTGACTTCAAGACTAGGTAAAACATCAGCTGTGTATTCAATTACATTTCTGAAACCTGGTTGTGATTCTTTTTATCTCAATAGTTCTAAACCAAGTCCAAGTTTTTGTTTTGTTTATTAAAGTGATCATTTTTATCTAGTACAATCAAAGTGACAATAGTTTACTTTTAATTATTCAGTTAGTTAAATAATCAAACCAATCGTGTAACACTAACCACATGCTCCCCATGGATATGATACTTGACTTATCTAGCTACATCGGTTAATTAGGTTTTTGCATGACCCAAACGACAGGTCATTGAAATGGCGTCGTTACCGGGGAGCTAGTGCGCTTGCTGTTATTTGATTTGATTGATTGATTTTTAGTATTTTTTAAGTTTCAAAAATTAAAAAAAACAATTTAAAAAAAAGGTAAAAAAATACAAAAAAAGTTTTTATTTTTCTTAGTTAGTTTTATTTGTTCGTCTTTGCCTTTGGTATTCTAGTTGGTTTTGCAGCATAATTTCTTTACAAGTTTAGTAAAATCATGCATTGGAATTAGGATTATGATGATGATTACGATTCATGTGTTTGCTACGGGAGCGATGTCACTGGGTTTAAGATTGTCCACTGTTCGAGAGCAAATATGGAACATAGAGAGAGGATGTTCTGAATATAGGCGGCGAAAGAGATATGTGAGAGTAGATTGTGATGATGAAGAGACACCTTCATATTATCTACACTTTGAACCACCTCCATCGTCAAATTATCAAGAATATTATCATGCAAACATGGATTACAAGTATGCCCAAGAGCGGAATTTTACCAATTATGAACCTGAGAGAACACCTTTCTTAAACTACCAAGAGGAGTATGATGATTTTTACCATGAATACCATCAATCGACATACGAGGATCCTCAAGCTTCAATTAACTCTAAGCTTGATGCAATCATGAACATGAAGGTGGAATTGAAGAAGGAAGACAAGCTAAGAGATAAATCATTTGAGGCTTTGGTTAGGCAGGTTGGACAACTCACTGAGAATGTAGCCCAACTTAAACGAGAGCAATATGAGTTACATTGTGTACTGTGGTTGATGTTGATGTGGTGGAGGATGATATAGGTTGTTCAGAGCATGACGTGGGATGTTTCAAGTTAAATGGAGATGTAACACCTATAGAAGAGCCGAATCCCAATGTAGATTCAGTTTATCCCGACCCTTCTCCTATGCTTTTTACTTCAACCATCAAAGTTGGGGAAGAATATTTGAAGACAAAAATGAAAAAAGTGACATTAATTAACATTGGAATAGTTTTTAAGAAGTGGAGCCGCGATTATGATCTTACTTACATGCTAATTAGTGGAAAACTGTTATTGAATTGGCATGTCAATTACCGAGCGTCTGTTGGGAATTTGGTAGGCAAATGCTCACTTAAACCACCATAACTATATCAGGTACGGTCTGCCTAAAGACCTAAAACTTAGCTCTTTCCGGGAGGCAACTCGGAAAACTTTGTGGGTTTGTTCACTAGAAACCCTCACGAGATTTCACTCATCCACTCGGACATACCGAGGGGTTTAAAATGCTTGTTGCATATACTAAATGCAACCGTGGTTCCTATGAAATTCAAACACAAGATACAAACACTCAAGTGTAGGGATGCACATGGATGTCCTACTTATCAGGTCTATGTACTCTCTTCTTATGTTATTTGTTTAGGTTGTGTGGTGTTTTTGTTTTTTAAATTTGTTTATGTACTTGGTGGTGTAACAAACTTGTTGGTTTTGGGAATGTGTTTAAGTTAAATTTTAGTTAATGTAGAGTCTCGGTATGCATAGCACAATGATGAAGGATTTAGCCTTGCACTTGGGGGAACTAAGGTTTTAATAAACTCATTCTACATTAGGGACAATGTATTCCAAGTGTGGGGATAAGATGATTACAATTTCAAAACTCAGAAAAGTTGTAAATATTTTGAAAAAGAAGCTTTTAAATGAATTTAATTGTGCATCAAACCTAATTACTAGATATAAATCATTAAGTATCACTTGTTTGTGCACATGTGGAGATCCCTTGGCATGGTTAACTATAAGTCACAGGAAAGTATGCCCAATGGGTAGTTTTCTATAAAATCAAGTAGGATTGCCTAGTTAGGTGTTGGAAGCTAGACAGTGGACAACATGCATGTTTCACATCCTTAACCCATTCCTTCATTTCTGTGAGAATTTGAGCCTAATTGAGCATTTTTCATGATATATTTAGTTGTTTTTTCTTATTGTATTGAGTATTTACCATAATGTGCATCTATTTTAGAACTCATGTAACTAATACATGCTGAGATCATGAACCATTACTTTGCACAAATGTGATAGAGGCATTAGGATAGCCATCTTGTTTAGACCTTTTCATTTCACATTCCCTACCTTAACATTTTCCCTTTAGACGCCCCTTTGAACCCCAAGTTGTCATTTGAATGAGCCATATCATTAACCCTATTAAGCTTTTAGCCGTTGCTGTTAAGCCGCATGGTGAAATCCAATTTGTGATATGTCTAAGTTTTCTGGTATTTTTTCTTTTGAGTTGAAGGGTTGTGTTAGATAACAATCAACAACAAATATGGCTGATACATACATATATTAAAAAATAGAGAAAAAGAAAAAAAATAGTGATATATGAGGTCAAAATGACTAAAGTATGGATCAACAAAAATAATGTGAATTCTTGTAGGTGTTCGGGTCAATATGATCGAAGTTTATAATAGTATGTGTAGTTTTTAGATTTAGCATATCGAGATTGGATTTCATTCACCATATGCCACTTTAAATCCTTTACACAAACCCTTAACCCTAGACTAATATTACAACCTGTGAAAGACCTCTTGATTTGTGTATTGTACTGTGTTAGTTGATGGATATGTGATTGTTATACGAGCTTATGATAATAATGTGCATTACTGGTTTGTGTTACAGATATACTAGTATATAATCGCTAGTCCAGAAAGCAACCTGAGAGGAGTGATTCTTATGAGAGGTGTGAATAAATATGTGTTGGAAGCCAAAAGTAAGTTATCCTTGGTTAGGTGATCCTAAGTTTTCAATCATGCACTATAGCTACTTCTGGGTTGTAATCTTGAATAATGTAAATCTTAGAGCTGGGTATGGCTTGAGCCCTTAACTCATAAAAGATTAAGAGATTATTAACGTATTTGATTGATTATGTTGAAGTGTTACAAGAGAGTTTGTTTGAGGGCAATAAAAGGGTAAGTGTGGGGATGTGATAATTGGTTAATATGCATGCACGTATCATAGTTAATATTGTGTTTTTAATATTCTTTATGTATCGAATGATATTATTTTGTTACGTGTTTGAAATATAGGTTAAAGGAAGCTTAACGAACATCATTTGAGAAGTATACAAAGGATAATAAGACTATGGCTTGAAAGGTGCAGAAAATGAAGAAAATTGTGCAAACTGAGGGAGGCCGACGGCCCTGTGCTGAGTCCGTCTATAAACCCCGTAAGACAGGAGGTTTGTCCGTTTGGTTGAAGGTAGGCCATAACCTATGACCTATAGGCCGTAAGTTATGGTCTAACGCGATATTTTGTGGATTGTTTCAAATTTTAAAACCTATTTAAACACTAACATTAGGGTTTCAAAAGAAGACTTGACTCCAACCCCAAGAACAAATGTTTGGGCTATTTTGAGCTATTGAAACTCTCTCTAATCATCAAGTAATCAAGGATTCATATGCATAAAATGAAGATTGAAGAGATTATGATAAAGATACAAGGCTAAACCACCCATGATCATCTTCGGATGGACGGTTTGTGATTGGATTATGCATGCTTGTGCTTTTACCTAGTCAAGACATAAACTTCGATTGTTTAACAACTTTTCTTTGTTTATGTGTTTTGAATCATGTGTTGATTAAAGATTCTTGTTAGTGGATTTGATTATTGCTTATTAAGTTATCAGTTTTACATTGTTAACCATTGAGTAGTAACTAGGTTATTATTATTAATTGATGATTGCAAATAAAGTTTCTAGATTGTGGCATCAGTTAGTTTACTAGTTAATTTATATAATCAGGTATCAAGTCGGTAATTACCTTTTAACATATGTGATAAACAAATTATGTCTATGTGACTTCAAGACTAGGTAAAACATAAGCCGTGTATTCAATTACATTCTTAAAACCTGGTTGTGATTCTTTTCATCTTAATAGTTCTAAACCAAGTCGAAGTTTTTGTTTTGTTTATTAAAGTGATCATTTTTATCCAGTACAATCAAAGTGACAATAGTTTAGTTTTAATTATTCAGCTAGTCAAATAAACAAACGAATCGTGTAACACTAACCATATGCTCCCGTGAATCCGATACCTGACTTATCCTAGCTACATAGGTTAATTAGTTTTTTACATGACCCAAACGACAGGTCATCAGTGGGTCGCTTTGCCTCTACTACTTACCATCTTCTTTCTGCTATCATCTTTACGTTTGGTATCCCATTATATGTTTTTTTTCATCTTAGGGTTTGATAGAGAGAAGATATGCGAGACGATCCGGTGTTTCATCAGCGAATATTGTCGGTGGTGTCAGTTGCCATCTTCTTTCTCGCATCAAAGGAACATAAGGTTGAATAGTGGCTAAGGACCACTATAGCTTCCGCCGGTGATGTATGTTACATGAATTATGATTTTCAAATGAAGAGTAATAGTATACTTTAGTTAATTTTTATGTTTGCCACCGGTGATTCTTTTATCAAAAAAGCTCTAACGTCGTATGCTCATTGTCCTTGCATGGCGCTGTTGTTACTGTTACCCGCAACAAAAATGACGTACAATGTGTCTTGCAATCACCCTATTATTAATACACAAGGGAAATGAATAGTTTTTTTTTTCTATTCCTGTTTTGGCCACTGAACCTTTAGGTTTTAAGAGGAATAGTTAGCTTTGGTTGTTTCAAGATGGTTGTTTATATGCCATTTGATTGAAAACCTATTTTTGTTGCTAGAATACACGGTTGGGCTGTGATGATGTCAAAAGGATTCATTGTTATGGCGGGGCAATCATTTTTGTTTTGCAGCCATGACCGGTTATGATTTCTGAGCCTGAAATGCTCATGAGCAAAGTGTGTATTTTTTATAATAACCTAGTTGTTTAGCATCTCGACATGAAATCCAATGATATAGTCTTATTGCAATTGTATTTGCATATTTATTCTTTTAAGTTCATTGTGTTTGTAACAAATTGTATGATCTACTTTAGTATTTTATCGTTTTGAAAAAGAACGCCGCAGCGAAGCACGGAGGGCAACTCCTAGTTGAGATGAAACATGAAGGCATTGTTGCAGGTTTGATATCGTCTTCATCATAGTATTTTGCACCTATCAGATCGTATTATTTATCTACTAATCATGTTGTTTGACTATTCTTTTTATCTCTTTGATGGTTTGTTTTAGGTCATATATTTCTTGAGTTAGATTGTTTGTATCTTTCTTCTTTTGGTTGTAAAACTTCGTTTGAGAGAACTAGAGTATAATTTTTAGTTGTGACACTCAACATGCTAAGAAGCATAAATACTTCATCTTTGTATACCTTTTCGTCCCGCTAACACTCGCCTTCTTTCCCTCTTTCGATGCATTCTCGGAACCACTTCAAAACAATATTGTGTTAACACCAATCGAAGTGCTTTCATTTTTTCCACTTTGGAAGTCTCTTCAGACTTCAGCAAAAAGTTTGCTCTCTTTGTTGTTTGTTAGAAACAGTGTTGATAATATTACAATAAGCACAACCTAAAGAAGAATTTCATGATGTAGCAATTTCGAGCCATCTACTTAACAAAGAGCCAATATTGTTTGTTATGCTTAAACAGATCAAATCATAAATAATTGAACAGACATTAGCTAGAAAGGGACCTGCTAAGTTTATTTTAATCCATGCAACCTTTAAATCGTGCAATTCGAGCCATACAAAAAGTTGTTTATTTAACGTTTTGGATACTATTTTTGACCATAACTAACGCGCTAAATATTTATGTTTTTGTTTGAAAAAAATGAACATACAAGTGTTTGTTGATCAACCCAACCTGCCATGCCCTACTTTAACCTCTACGAAAGTGGAACGTTCACCTTGAACCCATGTTGACCCGTTATCCAACCCACCCATTTTGCCGCTTATGGTTTTCACCAAGGGACTCCAGATGACTAGCAAAAGCATCACTTGATGTGGCAGGGTGTATGACCACTTCTTTTGACATTACAGATGCATACAGACTGAATTTGACTCTTGAATATTTCATTTCTTGATCTACAATGTCTTTGTCTAGTTCTTGTAAGAGGGCCAGTGAGTCAAAGCATTCATCTGAAGTCATGGTCAAACAACTTGAATTCGCAGAACTGGAAGAGTGTGATCCTGGATCAATAAGATCGTTTAGTTCAATGTAGTCTCCGCTCAAAATACAATCCATATTAGAGAGGTTTTCATGTCCTCCGCTATTCACATTGAGAATTGTCGTTGGCCGCAAATTACTGGAGATATGGGCATCAATATCAGCAATGCAATGTGTCAAACGTGATTTGTATTCATTAGCCAAAAACACTCTGCATAATGCTCTATGATCCTGCATACCATCCAATCAAACCAGTTAGTCTCGAGTAGGGATGCTAAACAGGTCATGTTTGCAAGTCGAATCTAACACGAACATCAAAATCGTGTCACACACATGAACACAAACATGAGCCCGTTTAACCCAATTTTTTTTCTTTTTTAGATATTAATACTCTGAGATAATAAATGAAAAAAATACATGTGCATAGAACAGTTACACTTTAACTATAAAACTTCATGCCCATTTTTTCTAACTTTTTTCGCAAAAGACACCCAACTACTTAGTTGTAACATGAAGACCTTTTCTAAAAAAGGTCCGAAAAAGCGGGTTAAATGGGTCAAATAGCCAGGTGGTGTTGGAGGTTTGACCTCAAACAAACCCATTTAAACCAAAGTCAGACCCGCAAAATTCATGTTGCGAGATCAGTGGTTATGACATTCGACAGTTGAAAAGACTCGTATTTTAGTAAAACATCTAAATACTCTTTAATGAAGACAAGTAAAAAAGCATATTCACCCTACTCAACCACTTCAGCAAACAGAAAATGTGCATACCTTTGTATCGTTGTAACGTCTCTCAGTTACTCTATATTCTTGCATCATCCAATCAGTCTCCATTCTATGTGGGGCTCGCCCCTCATAAAACCGAAGGGTAGTTCTCAAACCAAGTACGACAGAGTTTGAAAATATCTCAGAAGCATCCTCAATTTGCACCCATAATCCACAATCTGCATCCTTTTTTACCCCAGTGCACAAGTACCACAAGTCAACTGCAAATTACATTGTCATTTCATAAAATTTTAAAACAAGATTGAGTTAGCACAAATCTTGGTTATGCCTTTAGTTTAATAAAAATCACCTGCCTAGTATAAACTGTGTTTTACCTGATTTCTCTGACGAGCAAGTGTATTTGTGGGGCTATGAGTTTTCCCTTATAGGTTATGTGAATTGTAAAATAGAATCTTTTTATGCGTAATAATAATTATATTGATGCTAACCCGGTAGATCTAAGGGTCTGTATTGGTAAGGATTAACATCTGATGTTACATTCAACGGTAGAGGTTTTCCCCTTTTGATGTCCAACAATGACATAAAGATTGCCTCATCGGTCCAATATTCATGTTCGGCTGCTAATGGTACGCATGATGATGAACACATTGGAGCCTACACCAAAATTACAAAAGCTCAATTCAAAATTTATTGCTGCATGAAAGAACATAATATGTTTTTTAGATTTGTCCCATTTTGACCCCAAAAGTCAAATTCTTATATTCATTTGAGAAAATTAGTAACTAGCAATTAGTAATACTCACTTTGAGCATAGAGGAAACAATGTTAACAAGATTAATCAATACAAACCCATCATAATCTACTTAAACAAGATTACCAAACCACAATAACCGAATCAAAGGATGACTTCCAGCATTGACTTTTATGGTCAAACTGACCAATTCATAGATCATGATCAAACAGACAATTATACACATAAATTAACAATTATCCTGTTTTAAATCAGCACTTTGACAGCATAATCAGCAACTAAAGAACAGCAAGAACAACCATCAACAAAATTCTTTTCTCAAATTCAATTACTAAAAGAAAACAGAACGCACAAATTCATGATTAAACTAAAAATCATGTTCATGATCCAACTATTTTCATCACATTATCGTACCCAAATCATCAATTCAATAACATAGTTACTCAACTCACCAGATTCCCATCAAATTCACCAAATATTAGAAACAAGCAAACACAATTATAAAACACACACACACACAGTTACACAAATTTATAAGCACCCACGATCTAAAAACACGAAATTTTGATCAAAGTTTGAGATGATAAAGGGTTATAAACAATTAATCAATTGAATTCAAACAAAAAGAACGGGGGAATTGAATTATTACCTGAATGGAAGAACACTCTTCGGTGCAATCGACTCTGTTTCACGCTTAAGAGTGTGTTTCACTTTCGTGTGCTATGAGCAACAGTGGCGATAATGTGAGATGTTTATGGGGTGAAATTGAAATTTTGGTGATTGTTGTTGACGATGAATGCCTACGTGGCGTGATATTATTGATCTGATGATGGAGTTATAACGATGCACACGGTGAAGGATGACATCATTCGAATTTACGCGGCTTTATAAAAGATTATTCCACCTCGTTCCGTACGTTTTTTTAAAAAAAATTGATATATTGTTGTAATATTTTTAGAATGTACACCTTGTTTAAAATAGGTTCGTTTGTGAACGAATCAAGCCCGGGGCAAGGTAAGTTTGGCTCATGGCTCGTTCATTAATTGTGCCGTTGGCTCGTTTAAAATAAATCTTAAATTATAGTTTTAGATTATAAACCAAATTCATCTCAAGTTATTTAGAAATTAGTATCATAGTCATATGGTCAATTTGTATTTAAGCAAACATAAGTATAAAAATAAAAAAAAATGATCATAATTTATATAATTAATATCGTAGCATTGTTTTAAAGAGATTATAAAAACAATGATATTTAAAAAATAATATTTTGTTTTTAATATGAATATGTGTAAAAAAGTAATAAAATTAATATTTTTTAAATAAACAAGTTGGCTTGCGAGCCGGCTTGACTTGACTTAAATAGAAACGAGTTGAGACTAGTCGAGCGTGTGCCCACATGTTGAGTCCGTAAGATAAATGAGCAAGCTCTGTTTGGTTTTAAACGAGCCAAGCTCAAGGCCGCCCTGGCTTGGCTTGGTTCCGCTCGGCTTGTTATAGCTCTAACACTCATACCCTGTCTACTTAACTGTGACAATCCTAAAATCTGACATGTTTTGAAGATCTAAATGTTATAAGAAAACTATCGGAGACACACAAAACAAGGCACGTGAACGTCTTGGATTGGAAACATTTGGGCTTAAAATGGATATAAGCTAGAACTTAAACGCACATACAAGGCCCATTTAGAAATTCAAGTCCATTTGAAGCTTGATTTGGTAACCATAAATTCAATCGATAGCTACACAATCTAAACAAGTCGTAATTCTTGTTCTAAGTATAAAACTTTCAGAACAACTTCTACTTGGTACTGAGTGCATGCATGCATGAAGTCTTTAGTTGCTTTGGTTGCATCAGCATTTATATAAAACCTTACAATTAATTTGATATCTACAAAAAAAAAAGTATAAAAATATAGAGAATGATCAAAACTTATGAAATATTAATTTGATAGCAATTATTGAACGAGTTTATATAAACAAATATATAAAACAATTTGTTTTTAATATAAATATGTGCAAAACGTAACAAACTAACTTTTTGTAGATAAACAAGTTGGCTTGCGTGCCAACTGGACTTGGCTCAAATAGAAACGAGTCGAGACTAGTCGAGCATGTGCCCACATGTTGAACTCATTAAGATAAATAAACAAGTTTCGTTTGGCTCGGCTCAGCTCGGCTCGGTTTATAAACGAGTCAAGCTCGAGTCCACATTAGCTTAGTTCGGCTCAGCTCGGCTCATTTATAGCTATAACACTCATACCTTGTCTACTTAACTCCGAAATTATACCAACTCACAATTTACCTAATATCATAATTTTAACTTTAATTTTTTTAAACTCTTTGACTCTTACTGCTAGATTACCAACCTAAGTGGCGTGTATTATTATAATTATAGGTTTCAGTAAAATATCAATATATGTATTAATTAAAAATTATTCCATTGAAGCTTTTTACATGAATTTTATTAAAAAATTAAACGTGATTTCCTTCTCACTAATTAAATAGGTACATTATTGACAATTAACTATCTTGGACTACATCAAAACTATAAACACATACAAATAGTGTCTAGTCTAATGTACCCCTCAGTCTAAGTGAAAGGTTCACAATTGCTTAGATTGAATTTGAAATCATTGAAATAAACTCATGGTAAGTTTTTATTGAAAATACCTGCAAGCTGGTAAAGAGATGGGATGTGTAGTACTCTGACTTGACCCCTTTACAACATCTCGTAAACAAATTGAATGTCAACTTTGATATGCCTAATGTGTCGGTGTTAAGAAACGATTGTCAGGCATGTAAGGCACTAACATTATCGCAATATATCAAAGTCGTGCAAGTGGGAGGTCGACCTAATTCAAGAAGAAGGTTGGGAAGCCTCTTTCTACAATGGCATGAGCTACCCTATAATACTTGTCTTCTACACTAGAATGAGAAATGGTTGTCTAACGTTTTGTTGATCAAGAAAAAGCAAATTGTCTTCTAAGAAAACACAATACTCGGAGGTGGAATGGTGGGTGTCCAAGAAACCCACCCAATTCGCATCTATATAAAAGATAAAGAAGAGAGTGCTCACGTCGCACATATTGATCCATGTTGAGGGTGCATTTGATACTTAAATACGCTTGAGAGCATTGGTTGAGCAGCACGAGGAATGTGCATGTGCCTGCGTATTTGTTGACAACATAAGAGATATCTGGACATGTAAGGTTAAATTTGTAAAGCCCATGCTGAACTATGAAAGAAAGTAAAATTATCTATTAAGTTTCCCGCCATTGAGCTCAATTTACTGGTTGTGTTAACCGATGAGTGTATGGGTTTGCACCCGCCTCCCTTCCCTTTTGCTCGACGAAGAATATCCATGAAATAATTTGACTATGATAAGAATAAGCCATCAAGGTCTCTGGTGACCGAAATACCTAATATATATGTAAGGGGGCCCAAATATGTCATTGCATATGCTATTGAGAGCCAAGTCATTAGTTGTTCTTCAAGAGCTAGTGATGATGTGATGAAAATAATACCATCAACGTAGAGGCGAATGTAGGTTGTATCCTGACCATGTGTACAGATGAATAATGAGTAGTTACAAAAGCTGTGATGAAAACCCAATGTGGTAACATAGTTTGTCAAACGTTGGTACCATACTCCTGGTGCCTGTTTGAGACCATAAAGTGACTTTTTAAATGCCAAATATGATGAGGATACGAGGGATTCTTTAAAACCATATGTTGGTGCATGTATACTCACGTGTAGAAAGCCATTTTTCACATTAAACTGGTTATCTCCCAACTGTGAAACAACATTATACATAAACTATACAAATGGTAGCCATTTTTACTACGAAGCTGCATGTTTTATCACAGTCGTCTCCCACTTGATAAGACTTGCCATCATAAGCCAAACTTGTTTTATAGCATTCAATTGGGGCATTAGAATTGATTTTTTTTAAATCACATGTTAAGTATAAAGTGCGGACGACATGGAACTAACTCTCAAATATTATTTTCAATATGAGCATTAAATCCATGTGTCACGGTTCCAAACAAGTAAAGATTAGGCTTTGTATGGGTTGCGAGGAATGGATTATATAGGAGTAGAGGTATCGAGATTGAGAAATTTCTTTGGTTTTAGAACCTCGACTGTACGTCAAGTGGTCATTATTCTGGCAGGTGGTGGAGGGTGGCAATGCGGGTACTTTGATAGTTTGATGGGAGGCATGGATACAATTAGAGGACATACGTGATTTTCCTTCTCATTGATACAATGTATATATAGGTACAATATTTACAATTGACTACCATGGACTATATCAGAATTAAAAACATCTATAAAATTTGTCTAGTCTAATAGCTTTCGTATGAAAACATCAATTAATAAAATATTTTGTTCTTTGTTTTATCTCAATTTACAAGCCTAGGCTAACACATACACCAGTGATATAACTATTAGGATTTTTGGCTATATGAAAATGTTCTCATCCCACATTGGTGCAAGGATGAAAGCTTAGGA
>BJCN01156537.1:0-14022 GCA_018326445.1 Flaveria brownii
GCGGCGGCAGTTGACATAGTTCTGCCCCCCTTTTGGCAAAAGTGACCTATATAGAGCCAGACAAGGGCACAAACGAAAAAAAACTTTCTGTGGCCAAATCGAAAACTGTCTAAAACCACTATTCCTCATAGTTGCTTTTTTTATAGTATGTAATTATTATCCGAATAAATAATGTTACATTGAAATTACTATTTTGCCATTTGAAAATAAAAAAAAGCATATTTATGTGTTCCATAGTGCATTAGGTGAGAAGTGGAGATGTGATAATTAGGTGTCAATTTCAGGCTAATAGCTTCTCAAGCAATCCACTCAACACGGCACAAAACTTAAGGGGAAGGTTTGTCACATGTTCACTTAACCTTGTGTTATAGCAACTACATGTTACAATGTTTAACTTGGATTTTTTCAAAAGTAAAAAATAACAATTTGTTTATCCGTCTCATCATACTCAAACTTTTGTGCCGCCCTCCAAAAACCTATGATATAGAGTTTTGGACTTCCGGCATCAAGGGATACTGTTGATCCATATCACCTGAGTATGCTTGGATCACAATATCACATCATCGTCTCCAACTCGAATATGATAAAAAAAATCTGAAAATTTTAATGGAACTCATAATGTTTATTTTGTCAATGAATATGTTACACCATTTTACATACTATAAAGTGTTCTTTATAAGATATCTGTTAAACAAGACTGTCACTACTACAAAAATAAGCATTTGTGATCGTCAAAATGGTCGCAAATGCCTTGTTGCGACAATTTTGGTTGGTTGGTTATACCCTGGTCGGTAATTTTGTTTCCGACCAATTCTTGCGACCAAAAAGTTATTGCGACTGTTTTTGTGACCATATCATCCATCGCAAAATTAGCGACTACATCTTATTTGCGATGGAATTTGCGACCTATTTCTTTTGTGACTAACTTCGCGACCAAACTTTAGCGACCGAGATTGTAACAGAAATTGCGACGAAACGTTCAGCGATGGATTTTGCAACTAAAATGTTTGCAACCAGAATTTGCGACTGAAACTATTCGTGACCAATCATTTTTGCGACCAAATTTGTGATTGAACTCTTAGCGACCGAAGTTGCAACCAAACTATTCTTGACCGATTGTGCGATCAAAATATTTAACGACTGCTTTTACAATTAAGTTTCTGCGACCTTTTAGCAACCGATTTTATTTCAAGCTTGCAATAAGATTTACGACCAACATTTTAGTTGGAAAAAATATGTTTAATAAGGAACGGCTCATGTTTTCTAGTATGGTACTCAAACAAAAAATAAAATTTACAAAATTTATCACTTCATAAAATTATCCAAACATCCAACAAATATGAATCAAAGAAAGATAAGTATCATGAGAAATATCCATTATCAATTCATAAAATTATCCAAACCTCCATAATTAATCTTATTTGGTGATCATTAAACAATATTCACTCTAATCTTCGTATTTTTTAGATTAATTATACCAGATTGTAACCAGTGAGCATTATTGACCCCCGATTGGCACTAATTACCCCTGCTAATACTAACAACATCTAATTAACCCCAAAGTTTAGTTTTCTTTTTATTTTAAACATAAATTTAAGAATTTGTTTTATTTATCTATGTTTTTCTAATTTAGTGGTAGGCACTTTATGATATTGTTCTAATTTAAGTTAGTTTTATTCTTTTCTAGTATTTCTAATATCATTTGATATTGTTTTATCGAACTGTCTCTATTTATACACCATAGCATGTTTTCTTGTTTTATTAATATTATTTGCAACTGTTTGATAAAATTATTTAGCTAGGTTTGTGGGATGTTTATTTTGATCATTATACTTGTGATCTTTATTTTAATAGTTTTATATGATTTCTTTCTTAATTTCTAGAAATGACCAAACAAATCCGATTGCAATATTTACCATTGTTTTTCGACCAAATTACCTTTTACTTGTTTCTAAAAATGATAACTTACGACCAAAACAATTTCTGTAGCTATGTTTGCGACCACCTTTCCGGTCAATTTATTGTGTATTTTATTTTTTATTTTTTGTCAAAACTAGTTATTGTATTTACGAACGAATAAATTATGATGATTATACCTACAACCGTTTTGCACCAACTTACAATTTAGTTTATTTTTTTACTTTATAAAATTAACGGGCGTATTGGTTACCAAAATATTTTAGTTGCATATATTTACCACCGTTTTTGCAACCAAATTACCTTTTATTTGTTTTTTAAAACCGACGACTTATGATCAAAACTATTTCAGTAGCTATATTTGCAACCACCTTTCCGAACAATATATTTTTTATTTTATTTTTAATTATTAGTAAAAAGTAGCTAATGTATTTGCGACCGAATAAATTATGGTTGTTGTATTTGCGATCGTTTTGCGACCAACTTAGAATTTAGTTCATTATTTTATTATTTAATGGAATTAACGACCGTATCGGTGACCAAAACAATTTCAGTTACAATATTTACCACCGTCTTGCGACCGAACTAAAATGGTCGCTAATTTTGCGACCCTTGTGTTAGTCGCTAATATTGCTACCCATTTTGGTTCGGTCGCTAATTTTATGACCCATTTTGTTTTGGTCACTAATGTTGCAACCAAGTTTGTTTTGGTCGCGAAACTTGCAACTACTTGATTTTGGTCGATATACAGTCGCTAATTTTGCGACTATTTTTACTGGTCATAAATTTTGTTCGGTTTTGCTCGTTTCTCTAGTAGTGTGTTAATGTGATCAAGGGCGTCTCAGTCTATTCAGGGCCTAATATAAACTATTAATACATTTATGTTACGTCTACATCGTATGAAGGAACACTAATATTGTTGAAATACAGCAACTCAAATTCATAAATAGATATGAATTTTACGACTTACGAGTTACGTCTAGTCTAGTGGATTATATATTTTGTCATTTGGGCTTTGTAAATAACAAACTGTTGCTAAAGGTTCTACACTAGTCTACTAGTGATTTACTGGGCTTGGTGTTAATGGGCTGTTAAAGATTGCTTGGATCATAATGGGCTTCCTTGATTATGTGGGCTAGCTTTTTTTTAGCAAGTTTGTATCGGAGTTTTGTAAAAGTATTTTTCATGATTGTTTTCTTATGTCTTGAAGGGTTCATGAATACTTATGTATTTTTTAACAAATCTTCTCACTTTCAAATTAACATGTGACTTCTCTCACCTAACATTTTTTAACAAAAATAATTACCGGACTGTTTAACACCTACAATTTCAACCGAAAAGCCCTTATTACAATTTTGAAAATCAAGACACGTAGTTTAAATACGCCATAATCATAGGTCTAGAAGGATAAACTCGCATAGCTAACTGTTAACAAAAAAACTAAATTTTACAAAGCGCGGATGTTAACAAGAATGACTAAGAGTGTGAGACTAGGGTTTTGATTGAGATTAATGCACATTCTTGATGAAGATGGGATGATTGAACTGCTAGAGATAAAGTGTGCGAGAAGATAAGAAGAATTATCCTGAGTGGACATCCTCTTAGTAAAATGGTATACTCTCCAATTAAAAACTCAATCATAAGAGTGTGGGTATTTTGACTTTTAATAATAAAGTTGGAGTAAAAAATGTGTGGTTAGAATTGTATTGCTCGCAATATTTAGGGGTCAAAGAAACCATGCTTGGGTTGGATATAAATAATAAACTAAAAAAAGTAAAGCAAATGAGGCCCAAATTTCTTAGGATCCTAATTCCTAAAGCCCTACTTTCCATGTATACTAGCCCATTGGGCTAACCTTAAATGCGATGTATATTAGCCCGTTGGGCTGACATTGGATGCGATGTTACCGGTGACCCTATACTCTATAGGCCTTTTATATTGCATATGGGTTTGGATCAGGTTGACTCTGGCCTTGGATGCAATGTTACCGGTTACCTGTTGGGCTGACCTTGGATGCGATAGTACTTCTTGTGACATCTAGATTGCACATGTATACTACAGGTTTGGGTCCTCTTTAAAAATAAGGGTCCCCATTTTTAAAAGAAATTATAACGGATTTTAGTATTTTATTGGTCAATGAAATTTTGAAACTGGAATAATATTTGATAGTTGAGTCCCGATGTAAATTTTAACGACCCGATATGTTATTGAAAAAACACAGTCACATAATTCACAAAGCAAACGACCCTTCCTAAATTCCTTCCTCTTCGATCAATCTGATCGACATCGGCTAACCTTTTTTTGCCTCTTTTTTGTTCAGAGAAATCAACTATCATTGACTCGCGGTTAGTATACCAAATTTTCTTTGATTTATTGCTTTTGTTCAAAGAAATTTGATTTGATTACTTTTGATTAGATTGTGTTTTACAAAAAGGTCTCGTTTTTTTAGTTCGATTGGGGCCCAGAAAAAGTTGATCCGGTCCTACCTAGTGCTTCTCTCCACTCCCTCACCTTGAGTCGTAATTTGTCTGTGAGCACAAATCATGATTGTTAGGATTATTTTCTGATCAACAAACATACTATCTATTTTGTACTTACTTTACTTTTATAATCTTTAAGCTTAATATTACAGAATTAAAGTCGAGAGTAAAACATTTTTAAACTACCATATCCCACATCTTTTTGAGCAGATAACCCACCAATATAGGGAAGATTTGGCACCACAGAATTCCTGACAACAATTTAACATCAACTGACACCTACATTGCATCTGTGTCATTATTATGTTTTTTTCCCTATTTTGACATTTTACTCTTTTGAAGATCACTTGAAATTATAATTATAATTATAATTATAATTTCTATTCCTATTAATCCTCTTGGGTGGGTCTTTTTTTTCTTTATTTCTTTTGTTTGTATGTGTTTTTATAGGTTTGTTTTGGATACGCGTTTGAGGTTTGGGGGTGTGGTTTCTTTTGTGGATTGTAATCGGTTTTCTATTTTGCACTGTGTTGTATTCTTGCGATTCTGATGTTCGTTTGTTTTGTGTATGGTGTTGGCTTTGATTTAGTTTTTAGTTCTGTATGTTCTGGTGTGTCATGGATGGTGTGTTTTACTTTGTGTATTATGCTGATTTTGTGATTTTGAACCTTCCTTTTGATTTTGGTTTAGGGTTACATTAAGATTTGCATAGACGAACCAAATCGAGTTCGTCATATTTAATTTGTTTTCAATCCTTTAGATCTTTTAAAGAAAAATTTCGGTTCAAAATAATTTTGAAACGAAAGGTTCACAATTGTGGTAAGTAGTAACCATAGTAAATCCGTTTCTTTTAAATATAAAACATGTTAAACTTGAAACGACATGATTTCCAATTTATACTTTTAAATTCTAAAGATGTTGATTCAGTTTTACGTCGATAAAAGTTCCATATGGCATCGATATTTTTCTATTTATCTTTTATGTTTAATTTACTAAACACTTAGGAGATAATAAGTAGTGGTTAACGTTTGTCTCAACTATAGAAACATAAAAAGAATGGACTGCTAGACCTTTAACACTTAATACAAAAATAAGTTTATGAACGCAATACTAATGTTTCATATATAAACTTTATGTAGAAAAATATGTGTAAACGAGGTGATTATTCTATTTATATATTAAACATTAAAAAGTACAATTTATATTCCCTTTCTTTGGTACATCTAATTTTGGTACTATTTACATCACCTATGTTATGCCCGATAATATTGTAAAATAACACATGGAACGGTACTCATTTGGGCGAATTTCTTCACAGTTATGACTCGCATTAGATATTCAAATTGTTAAGGGGAAAAAAAGATTTTCATATTCTTACTTTTGTAAATATAATCATAAATTTATCATTTTTTTAATTCATTCATTTGGTGAGAATTTATTAATACCAATACCGAGTCTCAAGAAACCCCAAATTACAAAAAGCAAAATCTGATAATTGATTTGGGGGATTTGTATGTGAGTGTGTATGGGATACAAATAATTTTTATAGGATGATTATATGATATAATTTTATTGAAGTGAAGATAATTATTAATTCCTCAACTATGCAAGACAAGGCAAATACCAACTCACAGTCTCACACCAACAAACAAAATAAATAATTATTAAAACATCTCTACATACTACAATGCCAATTGAGTGATTGTGTAAGGGGGGATGAATCTATGGAAAGATACCAGACATAGAATTAATACTTGATTATACAATTTATTGAAATATATATACAAAATAGATTAGAAAAATCATTTGAAAACTTATGTTTCTCCCATAAATTAAGATACCAATTTACTTCATGTCCAATTAAAGATTAACATTAGTTACTTCTACTTCCAAAAAGAAAACATTTTATTGCATTTGTATAATTTTAAAATAACGATATTTTAGAGTAAATATACTTTTCACACTTTACGTTTGTATGAAATTTCAACTTTTTTTCTGGCCGTAAAAATTAAAACATTCTTTCTTTGTTTGAAAACTTGTCATGGGTCTACTAATTTACACTAACAGTCGTTAAATTTTCCGTTACTAATGTATAAAATGATCAAATTTCCCCCCTATTGAAAACATAAAAAACCAAAACCGTTATTTATAATTAAGCTTAAATACATAAAAATAAATACCACAACTATCACCACCATCATCGTCACTCACCACCATCACAATCACCGCTCACTACCACCAACGCAATCACCATCGATGGTGTGCCCTTCACCATCATCTTGCATCCTATCAAACAACACCAAAGCCCTAGGCTACTCGTCGATTTAATCAAAATTTCTAATGTTTGAAGCGACACTGTCGTTAACCAACCCTTCGACACACCAGATCTGCCCAAAAATCCAACATGTAGTGCAAGTCATCGCCAATTGCAACCCATAAGCACTTGAACGTCATTTATCATTTTTGCCGGAGATCATGGTTGTTGCATTTAAAGCTATCGTCCATCACCACCTTCGTCTAGATGTGGTGGTGGTGGTGGTGGTGGTGGTGGTGGTGGTTTAGAGTAAGTTTCAATTTTATCCTTTAAGGGTAGTAAGTTATTATCGTGTAATCAATAGAAAAATCTAACATGTGTTAGTGTGTATGATTATAAACGAGATAAGTTTTCAAACCAAAAATGTTTATTGTATATTATAAAGTTAAAGGACGAAAATTATAATTTACTTTAATTTTTTATTAAACACATAAATATATATAATAATAACAACGAACATTATATTTTTATATCAGTTTTTTTCTCTGTTTAAATTACTAAAGGTTATAAATATTTCAACAAGATATGCATTTAATTCTCGTCTATACATTTATTTCACAACAGTAATTTTTGAAATTTAAATTTTAGTAAATTTTTAAAAAATCAAAAAGAACTTAGTTGTGTGGAAAAACAATTTATATTTCGAACCGAAGAGGTTCAAAATAGACTCGTAGTGTCGTACAAGCATATATATAGTGTTGTAAAAAACAGTCTAGACGGCCGATTAATTGGAGATTAACCAATCGTCTGCCAATTACCTTGTCGATTTCATCTAATCGGTACAAAAAATCGGTAGCCGGTACTAGGCGGCAATAATCGGCAATAATAGGCACTAATCGGCATTAATCGGTTCAAATCGGAGCAATTTCCTAGGCGGTCAAAGTAGGTCAACGCAAATACTTGTGCTTTTTAACTTATAATTCTGATTCATTTACTTAATTCTAAACCTAGCAGAAATTGACAACACAAAAACCAGCCCCTGAAAATCGATATCCAGTTGCGACCAACCTTCTTATTAACTTATAAATCTGACCCATTAACTCAATTTTAAACCATTTGATCTTTGAAGTATTTGAACTATTGTATTTTAAACTATTTGATCTTTGTATTACTTGATTGTTATTTTTAATTATGGATGAGGTTATTCTACAAAGTGTATTTTTACTACAAAGTGTGAGAAGACACAATGACGCTAAAAAAGTCACAAAAAAATTTATATCTCACAATCTAAATCGAATTTTAAAAAAACACTTCGGAGCCTTTGTTCATCTCGTTGTCCTCTTTCAGAAAAAAAAATAAAAAAAATAATAAATTTTTTATTGTGTCATTATATGACACAATGACGTCATTGTGTCTTTTATATTGACACAATGACGTCATTGTGTCTTTCATAATGACACAATGAAACTATTGTGTCTTTCATAGATGACACAATAAAAAAACGTTAATTTTTTTTTTCGATTATTTTTTTTATTGAGGACGACTAGAAGAACAAAAGATCCGAATTACTTTTTAAAATTCGATTTTGCTTGTGAGATATAATTTTTTTGTGTATTTTTTTGACTCATTGTGTCTTTTTTTGACTCATTGTATTTTTCTCACACTTTGTAGTAAAAATACACTTTGTATTTAAACTTTTTTCTTTAATTATTTATGTTTGAAGTATATATATATATATATAATTTATAAAAAAAGTACATATAAAATCTCCAAACCGATTAATCCCTAGTCAGTACCTCGTCGTCCGACTAGCGTCTAGCAATTTTTACAAAAATGCATATATATTTACTAAAATACTAACTTAAACTTAAAACTATTTATACTTTTTAATAAACTAATGGGTTGGACCCGCGCTTTACCGCGATATGGTTTAACGTATACGTGAATGTTGTAATGATAGTTTTTTGGGTTATAAAAGTTGAAAGATTTGATCTGATGATTTATACGTTATTACTAACCACCCGAAAAAACTAGTGTAAAACACTGATAAAAAATGTAACATAAAAAACTATAAAAAATATATACCTCAAAACATATAAGAAAAATAACAAATACATATAGGGTGACTTTATTATAGTTAACGAGCTAATATTGTAAATTGTTTAAAAGAAATTTTGAGATAACATGAAGGCTTTTATATAAAACTTTAAAAAATATCAATACATTTAAATTTGACATAACTCAAATACTTATGTATAAAATTTTAAAAAAAAAGTTATGGTGATTAACTTTGAATTTGACATAACTTGAAGATTAAGTATAAATTAAAAAAATAAGTAAGTATCAATTTGAAAGAAATTGGTATGTTGATTAATTAATTAAGTAATGTGTTTGTTCTTGTTTTAGGGTTTTTTTTTTCGTTTGTTTGGTTTTTCTAAAGGTATAGACATTATTATGACATGGGTTTGTAATCTGGTCTGTTGATGTCTTAAAGTTTACGTCCAAATAACCGTCGTTTTCAACCCCGTGAAATTATAAAAACGAATACTCTTATATTTCCTAGCTTTTTAAATAACATTACATAAATCTCCACCTTTTACAAACCAAAATTCAACCCAAACCAAACCAAATAACCAATAACTAAAAACATCCTTCCCACATCCCTCCTTTATCGATTGTAACGTACGTACAACCCATCAATGCATGCAAAACCTGATGAGGTGTACCGGTTGTACCGTACAATTCATCAATGCATCACACAACTAACTATCAACCACAACATTTCAAGCAACATTACCATGATCTGATGAATCATCATAGTAATAAGGCGTTAACTTCCCATCTTTTGATTCATATTTCATAGGATTTACCGACCCGATCTCTAGCAACATCTTTACGACTCGTCTCATCGACGGGCGGTTAATAGGAAGGGGGCTGGTGCACAAGAGGCCGACGTTAAGAACTTTGCATATTTCTTCCTTAAAACACGAATCTAGTTTTGGGTCAAACACAGCATCTAGACCCTTTTGGTCCAATGTGGTGCACACCCACTTGACCAAATCCTTTTCTCCATACTCGGGGTCAACCGGACGCTTTCCAGTCACAAGTTCGAGGATTACCACACCAAAACTATAAATATCACTCTTCTCGTTTACCCTTAGTGTATATGCATATTCTGCAAGATTTAATAAAAACAGTAGTTTAGTTATCGTAGTAATAATGCAGACTCTATCAGCAACTTTTACGATAAGTGAGATATTACTAGATATGTTTGTACACACTGCATTTTAACTTATGCATCGAAAGTTGCATATTGTTCAAGATTTTACCTGGAGCGATGTATCCACACGAACCAGCAATGACAGACATCGAGTTACTGCCTTTGTCGTTACCATCAACCACCTTAGCGACACCAAAATCAGCCACTCGGGCACCATAATCACCATCTAGTAGAATATTATTCGACTTAACATCTCTATGAACAATGGCAGGAACACAGTCATGGTGCAAATACGCCAAACCCTCGGATGCATCAACCGCGATCTTATACCTTATGGGCCAGTCAAGTAACCCGCTTTTCGTGCTATGAAGCAAATCCCCCAAACTACCATTCGGCATATACTCGTACACAAGAAGCTTACACGTCTTTGTAGAGCAACAACACCAAAGCCGAACAATGTTCTTGTGCCGGATCCGCCCTAACGTCTCCACCTCAGCCTCGAACCCGTTATCAGCAACCGAACCCGAGCCCAACCCGCTCTCAAGGTCCGCATTTTCGCCCTTTTTTGAACCGCCCCAGAGCTTCTTAACAGCCACAGCCTCACCATTACTCAAAACAACTTTGTAAACTTTCCCAGAGGCACCACTTCCTATCACATTATCCTCATCAAGAGCCCCCAAGATCTCATACTCACTAAAGCTCAACTTATGAAATGACATCAAAGTCCATTTCGACTTGTCAATACTTTCCTTCGAGTTCTTGATATTCCTGTACTGGAACAAGAACCACCCCGCACCAACGATCAGGATGCAACCCGTTAACACAAAGATCGTTCGGAGTAACCAAACATAGCCCGTGCTTTTGGTCACATTCTTGCCATCACATAAACCCTCAATGTCGCCACAAAGGCCCGGGTTACCCAAAAAGCTGTTGATGTAGATTTTCTTAGCATACACAGGTAGGATATCTCCAGTGAGCGAATTGCTCGATAAGTTAAGCTGATTATGAAAAAGGATCTTAGAGTGTCTAGGGTTGGGCCAGGAGAGTCTCTTAACGCCTTCTTTTTTCTTCTCATCAAATTCTGTAATCCGACGGGGATTTTGCCCGAAAACTGATTACCCGAAAGATCAAGATAGTTTAACACGGATAATTCTCCGATCTTGTCAGGAATGCTGCCGGAGAACTTGTTGTTAGCTAGATTAATCTCGTTTAGCTTCTTTAACGAATCGATTGCAGCCGGAATGTCACCGGAGAATCCATTGTTATGGAGATCAAGCTTCGTCAATTGCTCAAGTTTCACAATGCTTGCAGGCAAAGAGCCTGAAAACTGGTTATCACCACCGGAGAATTCGATTAAACCGTCAAGAAACCCAATCTCCTCCGGCAGCTCACCGGAAAACTTGTTGTTTGCTATATTCAAAGTCGATAAATTCCCAGCTCCGGCGATGGTTTTTGCGATCACCCCTGTGAACGAGTTTTCAACGAGCTCAAGTAATGATACTTCTGGAAGACCCCAGAACCCTACCGGAACGTCGCCGGAAAACTTATTGTACCCTAAACGAACACGTTTCAAGCTCCGGCAACTACTGAAACTCGCCGGAATTTCACCGGAGAACGAGTTGTGTATCATTAACAGCTCTTCTAAAGCTCCGTTGTGACATAAACTCGCCGGAATTTCGCCGGAGAAGAGATTGTTAGACACATCTAACCACACTAAAGGTGAGTTTTTCCCCAAATCTTTTGGAAGGTTGCCGGAAAACCGATTTCCGAACAATCTTAACTCGTAAAGATTACTGGAATTTGATATAATCTCAGGGAATTTACCTTCGAGTTCATTTTCATAAAGATGAAGTGATTCAAGTTGCAGAGAGCACAACTCCTCCGGCACAGTTCCGGTGAACAAATTCATCGAAACATCAATCAACCGCAATGCTGTCATCCTCCACCACCCCACCGCCGGCAACTCGCCGGACAACGAGTTGTTGTAAAGCTCAATCTGAACAACATTCGTTAACTCGGTGATGGAACTCGGTACCGGACCGGTGAGTTTATTAATAGCCAGATCTAGATCCACAAGCTTACTGAGTCGACCCAGTGAGTCAGGAATCGGTCCGATTAAGTTGCAGTCTGTAAGCCATAACACCTCGAGGTTCGTTAGGTTTCCGAGCTCCGGCGGAATCTCGCCGGAGGAGAAAGGATTGTATGATAAATTAAGCTGCTTTAACGTCGAAATGTTCCCCAGCTCCGGCGGAATCTTCCCGTCGATGAGATTATCGACCAATGAAATCGCTTCAAGCTTCTGAAACTGCCCAAAACTCGCCGGAATATCGCCTGAGAAGTTGTTTCCGGTCAAATCAAGATATCTCAACTCCGGCAGCTGAGATAAACCTTCCGGCAGTGCACCAGTGAGCAGATTTTGAGCAAGATCTAAGTGAACAAGACTCCTACACATTGAAATGTCATCGGAAAGTGTACCATTGATGGAGTTATTATACAAAGATACGAACTTCAGTCCGGTGAGACGACAAAGAACCGCCGGAAACGGTCCGGCGACATTGGCATTCGACAAATCGACCGCTACAACAAACCCACTCCCCGGTTCAGAGCACGTAACTCCGGTCCAGTGACAAGGGGTGTAATCGGCGACAGCGTTATCCCAATCGGAGAAAAACCCATCAGGGTCATCGAACCCAAGCTTCAGCTCTTGCAGATACCGACCTTCTTGATTCAAACAAAGACCCAAAGGCACCATGAGCAAGAACACAAGGCATAGAGTGTGTGACATCTTGAACAGTTGAATCTTTACAAACGAATGATTTGAAGAAGGCTCTGAAACACAATCCCACATGAAAACCGTGAGATGAACTGAACTAGAGCATGAAATTGGTAGAAGAAGAAAGGGGAAAAGCGAAGGAAATTGAATGTTTTCACTTTCAGTGGTCCATGAGAGAGAGGGGGGTACAATTACAAATCACGAGGAGTGAAGAGTTAAATATGATTAATTAGTGGAGCTTTATTGTGGGTGTTAATGGTGATGTGTGAAAAGGGCAGCCGACAGTGGGAGAATTGAAGCGCCTGAGACGGAGGGGTGAGTTACACAAAGATGGTAAAGTGGGGTGTGTGATTATGTAGTCTTGTGTCTCTGTGTGTGTTCTTTTTGGGGCTGAGGGTTGATTTCGATGATGATGATGGGAGACTATTAAATTTTTATCGTCAAGTTAGATGTGTTTTTTTAAGTTTTCGATTTTGTTTTTATTCATTCCACTTGAGGAGTGTGGTTACCACGGATGGAGTTAGGCTGTGTTTTATTAATACTTAAGAAATGACTCGGTAAGCAAATTAAAAAAAATGGACCGTGTCAGCATCAAAACAAAATGTAGTCAGCAGGTTGATTCGATCAGCAACATAATTTTTAAAAAACAAACATGCTGACCGGTTAAAAATGTCTAACTGGGTCAGTGGGTCGGACATTTTGACCGGGTCAGAAGTAAATCAAACAGCCTCTTATTATCCCGAACCCTAAGTATTGTATCACTTAATATAACTTCATCTCATCTCAAGTAAATGGTTTAAAAATATAAAACAATTGTGTGGAGGGGTGTGACAATAAATGGTTTTAAGCTCGTTAACTCCTTTGCGCCACATTCATTAACAGCTAACGCCCTTGAACGCTCTAGGGGGAGTGGTGTTAAACACCCCTAATATGTTAGCTCAACATCAACGTGACAACTGTCACACCCCAACCTGGAAGGCGGAAACGTCGAGGTGTGAGGGATACGATTGTTCACAGCCACATAACGTTATGTTCAAATTGTAAATACTTCAATTAATAGAATCCATAATGATTACAATCATAAGTCTCAAATACGTTCAAACAGAATTTAAACATGATATAACATTTCGTTTATTTAACTAGGTCCACGTCCTAGTTTTATTGCAAGCTCAAAGATATCTTTATACCTGGGGGTTACCTGAAACATGATAAAATAAAATGTCAACTATAAATAGTTGGTGAGTTTCCAAGGTTTTCATACATAATATGAAAAGATTATAAGTAGCAATTCATGTCATAGGTTATAAGCAAGTAAGATTATAGTACACATATCCTTACAATCAAACCTCGACTTGATTACAAGTATATAAGATTGGCT